>PVIH01030036.1:0-12731 GCA_004025045.1 Sigmodon hispidus
TTTTTTGTTAAAGATTTATTTATTTATTATGCATACAGTTTTACAGAAGAGGGCACCAGACCTCATCATAGATGGTTGTGAGCCACCATGTGGTTCTGCTGGGAATTGAACTCAGGACCTCTGGAAGAACAGTCAGTGCTCTTAACCTCTGAGCCATCTCTCCAGCCCCATGCATACAGTTTTACAGAAGAGGGCGCCAGACCTCATCATAGATGGTTATGAGCCACCATGTGGTTTTGCTGGGAATTGAACTCAGGACCTCTGGAAGAACAGTCAGTGCTCTTAACCTCTGAGCCATCTCTCCAGCCCCTAATTCTAAATTCTAAGACTCAGCTCAAAAGGGCTTCTGCTCTGGCTGGAAAATTAGATTCTGTGCCCTTAAAACTGTGCCACCTGTGATTCTTTGTTTGTTTGTATGTTGAGGCAGGTTTTTCTGTGTAGCCCTGGCTGTCCTGGGGTACACGTTGTAAACCAGGCTGGCCTTGATCTCACAGAGATCTGCCTGCCTCTGCCTCCTAGGAGAGTGCTGGGATTATTCAAGGTGAGCACCAGCATACCTGGCTTTGATTCTTTCTGAGCCATGACTTATTGGTCTGGGATTGTCAGATGCAGGAAGAACAAATCAATAACACATAAAAAATTCTTCTTAAATATGAAAGCAGGGCTAGGAGCTGAGGAAATATGTCAGTGGTGTAGGCAAAGCCCTGGGCTCAGTGTCCAGAACCAAAGAAAACGTGTTGCTGCGTTTAAGAGTGCTGACTGCTCTTGGAGAGGATGCTAGCGTGGTTCCCAGCACCCACATAATGACCTGGAACCTGCAGATCTGACCCCTTAGCCTCCACAGGTCCCTGCGTTCATGCCCACATACTCACGAACAGACACACATAAACACAATTAAAAGTGATGTATGATGTCCAGCTTTAATCCTCGCACTCAGGAGGCAGAGGCCAGCAAATCTGTGAGTTTGAGGCCAGCCTGGTCTACAAAGTGAGTTCTAGAACAGCCAGAAAAACTCTATCTCAAAAAAAACAAATAAATAATAAAAAATGATAATAATATTTAAACACTGATTAAGTCTTGATCATGAATGCCTTTTATAATTCCCCATTGTTATATCTGACTTTCATCTGAAAAATGGTAAATCTGTATCCCGTACCCATCTTGCAAAGATGAAGTCATGAACACAGATTGAAACAAATATAACTTAAGTGTAGAGCACAGCTACCATTTATGCAGTCTGTGTGTGTCTTTGCACAGCATCTTAAAAAGTGCCCTAGAGACAGAGGCAGACAGATCTCTGTGAGTTTGAGGCCAGCCTGATCTACAGAGGGAGTTCCAGGAAGGCCAAAGCTACACAGAGGGAAAAGAAATACATACATACATACATACACACACACATACATACATACATACACACACACATACATATATATATATATATATATATATATAAAGTAACTAAACTCTCTTGTGATCTTTAACTATTGTCCTAAAAACTGGGCATCACTCGGCCCTTTTCCTGTTCACAATATTTAATCTTTAATAATAGCCAGGGTTCTCTTAGATCTACAGTGGGGGGGCTCTCTGAGCTCAAACCTCAGCACAATTCCCTTTGGTGGGAATAGGCTTGGTCTGCACACTTCAGTAGCCACTGTTTCCTGTCATAACGTCACCCTCAACACACAGAGTTCTGCCCTTATACTGTGTCACTCTGTGGGAATGATGCTTACCACACACTTCTCAAGAGTCCAGCGGGTTTTAGGAACATTCACAATGTTGGTGTGTGGCCTGTTGGCACAGTCAGCCATCCTAGAGTCCTGTATTAACTTGGGCAGGTAATTCTAGTATCTGTCTTTGTGACAAGAAGCATTGCTCTGGAAATGGGGAAATGTGAGCTGTGACCTTGTCTCAGTGTCCATCAAGGACTTTAGGAACCTGGTGGGTAGCATTTCATACTTGCAGAAGATCTGGGCCGACAGCTAAGCCAGACTGATAGGAGGAGCAGGAATAAGCCTCTGCTTAGCATCTGCCCACACTTGGAAGGAAGGAACAGGTGGACAAACGGCATTAGAGTGGAAAGAAATGAGCTGTCCGGAGCCGAGAACCTGGTTCAAGAAGTCAGGCTGATGTCTAAGACCGAAGTCGCTGCCCCTCAATAATCCATCTCTTTCATGATTGTTCAGGGCCTGCTCTCTATTCTGCGAAAATTGAAAAGTGCACCCGACCAGGAGGTGCGGATCCTTCTCCTGGGCTTGGACAATGCTGGCAAGACGACTCTGTTGAAGCAGCTCGCATCTGAAGACATCAGCCACATCACACCTACACAGGTGAGCAAGCGCTGTCGCGGCTCCAGGTCTGTGTCACCCGAGGAAGAGGGAAATAGCTGTCCCAGATTCCTGTCTGCTGCGATCATCAAATAAATCCCTGGCTCAGCACAGCTTTGGAGAGAGCGTTTAGTTTAGCTCACAATTCCAGGTTACCATCCATCATGGCAGGGAAGGAAAGGCAAGAAGGTGAGGGTTAGGGTTAGTCACAGCCAGTCAAGAGCAGAGAGAGCAAATGCTAGACAGTGCCTATACTTGTGCTGAGCCCCTCCCTGTACCACACAGTGCAGGAACCAAACTCAGGAACTGCAGAGAGCAGGCCTTCCCCCTCCCTTAATGTAATCATAACAGACCCCCCCCCCCAGATATGTTCATTGAGACTCTCTTCCTGGGCGGCTCTAGAATATGTCAAGTTGACTATTATATTGCTAAGGCTTGTTTCTGAGGAAAGTCTATATTGTCTAAGAATAATCAGATTTCAAATACATATCCAAGAAGGCCCATGTGTGTGAAGTCGTTAGAATAATCCTAGTCGGAGATGGAACGGGGAATGGGACATTAGGGAGCTCTGCCCAATGTATAGGGTCAAGTTTTATAGGATGAGAACCATTCTGGGGGTGGATGCAAACATTGTAAATGTACCTGATCTACTAAACTTACATTTTTAAAATGGCCAAAAAAAGGGACTGGAGAGTGGCTCAGAGGGTAAGAGCACTGACTGTTCTTCCAGAAGTCCTGAGTTCAATTCCCAGCAACCACATGGTGGCTCACAACCATCTATGATGAGGTCTGGTGCCCTCTTCTGTATACTGTATACATAATAAATAAATCTTTAAAAAAAAATGGCCAAAAAAAGAAGAAATGAAATAAAATTATGAAAAGGTGTGTGCCTTTAATCCTAACACTTGAGATTTTATATATATGTGTGTGTGTATGTACATATATATATATATACATACATTAAAGTCATCTTTCTTTAAAGATTTATCTATCTATCTATCTATTTATTTATTATATTCACAGAGTTCTGCCTGCACGCATGCCTGCAGGCCAGAAAAGGGCACTGGATCTCATTACAGGTGGTTGTGAGCCACCTTGTGGTTGCTGGGAACTCAGGACCTCTGAAGAGCGGCCAGTGCTCTTACAGCTGAGCTAGTTCTGCAGCCCCTCAGTCATCTCTCTTAGGCCTAAATGATCATTACTTAGACACTCTCGACACATACTCTTTCCTTTTAATTGTGCTAAGGATGGAACACAGAGCATGATGCATGATGTGAATCTTCTGAGGTGTGATGGTTATAAACTTGTAATTATAGCAGTTGCAGATAAAGGAAGGAGCAGGAGTTTAAAACAGTCCTTGACCACGTAGTAAATTCTAGGTAAGCATGGGCTTCAGAGAAAGTCTCAAAAAAAAAAAAGTTTTAGCCAGGCCTAGTGGCAGACATTTGTAACTAAGAGCCAGAAGGAGGAGGGCTGCTATAAGTTTATATAGTGAGCGCCAGGGCACCGAGATCCTGTCTCAAGAAGCCAAAAATAAAATAAGTAGGGCTGGAGAGCTAATCCAGTGGTTAAGATCTAATGAGGGGGGGCTGGAGAGATGGCTCAGCGGTTAAGAGCACCGTCTGCTCTTCCAGAGGACCCGGGTTCGATTCCCAGCACCCACGTGGCAGCTAACAACTGTCTGTAGTTCCAGTTCCAGGCAAACACCAAGGCAAATAAATAAATAAATAAAGTTTAAAAAAAAAAAGATCTAATGAGGACCTGGATTCAGTTCCCAGCACCCTCATGGCAGATCACAACTGCCAGTAACTCCAGTTCCAAGGCCTTCCGGTCTCCACCAGCACCTGCATGTGCATGTGCACAAACTCATGAGGCACAGAAGTACACAGAAATGAAACTTAAGCCTTAATCAGGGGTGGGGGTGTAGCTAAGTTGTAGAACAGTTGCCTCGAATACTTAAGGCCCAGTATGAAAACAAAAAAGACTTTTATCTTTAGTTATGAGGTAGACACAAAGAAAGTATACAAGAAAATAAAAGCGGGGCTGGAGAGATGGCTCATGGTTAAGGGTGCTGACTGCTCTTCCAGAGGACCTGAGTTCAACTTCCAGCCGCCACATGGTGGTTCACAGCCATCTAAACTCCAGGCCCAGGGGATTCAGCTCACTCTTCTGTCCTCTTTGGATGTTACATGCATGTGGTACAAAGATATACATGCTGGCAAATTACCCATACATATAAAAAAAATTAAAATTAAAATAAAATCTCAGGCTAGAGAGATGGCTCAGTGGTTAAGAGCACTGGCTGCTCTTCCAGTGGTTCTGAGTTCAATTCCCAGCATCCGCATGGTGGCTCACAACCATCTGTAGTGGGATCTGATGCCCTCTTCTGGCCTGCAGGCATGCATGCAAACAAAGCACTCATACATAAAAATATACATAAATAAAAATTTTAAGAAGATATTTTTAAAATCTCAGAAAGAATTTTTAAAGAAGAGTTTTATTTATTATGTATACAGTATAGAGGGTACCAGATGTCATCATAGATGGTTGTGAGCCACCATGCGGATGCTGGGAATTGAACTCAGGACCTCTGGAAGAACAGTCAGTGCTCTTAATCTCTGAGCCATCTCTCCAACCCCTCAAAAAGAATTTTTTAAAGAAGAAAAGTACTCTGAAAAAAAATGTTAGTTTTTTGCTTTTTTTTTTGTTTGCTTTTTTTTTTTTTTTTTTTTTTAAGTCAAGGCCTCACTATGTAGCCCAGGCTGCCCCTGTTTGTTTGTTTATTTATTTATTTTAGACAGGGGTTCTTTGTGTTTCCCTGGCAGTCCTGGAATTTGCTCTGTAGACCAGGCTGACCTTAAACTCAGAGACCCTCCTGCCTCTGCCTTCCAAGTGCTGGGATTAAAGGTGTGCATGTGGTGATAAACTGTATATTTAACAAAAGTAGTTTAGAATATCTTTAATAAAAATAGTCCGGGGCTGGAGAGGTGGCTCAGTGGTTAAGAGCATGGACTGTTCTTCCGGAGGATCTGAGTTCGATTCCCAGAATCCACATGACAGCTAACAACTGTCTGTAATTCCAAGATCTGACACCTTACACAGTTAAATATGCAGGCAAAACACCAATTCACATTAAAAAAAAAAAAAAAAAGTTAAAAAAAGAATAGTCCAGTTTATCACCAATGTGCACCACCACATTGTGGCCTAGTTTGTTGGTTTTAAATCCAAGTTTATCCACCTTCCTCTTTCCTAAAGGGGCAAGCAAGCAAAATGCAAAGGGTAAGTGTGGTGTTCACAGCAAGGGAGATCAAAAACAAGCCCTGACTAGAATTCCAAGGGGCTTCTATAGGCCTCAGTCCCTGTAAGAAAAACCTGAGGAAATTGACTTTAGGCCAGGTCAGCCAGGACAGCCTGTTAATCCTAAAACTTAAAACACTTTAAACATGCGAGCACTGGAGGTTTGAACAAACCAGTCTTAGCATTTTCTGTGGTAAGCCGCTGGTGTCAGGGCTGCAGGCTGTGCTCTGCACTTCACGGCCTGTGAGTTTCAGCCATTCGCAACTCTGCAAAGGAGTCATTTCAACCGCTACCAAATGAGCAATTTTACAGCTTCTGAACAAATTTAATGTATAGCCCAAGGAGGAGCAAATTACAGCAGTCTAGCCTACAAGGCTGAAAACACATATTAGTGTGTCAGGATCCCTGCCAGAAAAGAGAAGGGCTGGGGGCTTAGTACCAGCAGTAGCCTGGGTTTGCCAGAGCACTGCTGTGGAGGCTGGGACAGTGCAAGCAGAAGCAGGCCTCCACCGTAACCGTAACACAGGCCTCCCCACGACCTTCAGGCTTTGTTTGATGTACTATAGATGACTGATTTTATAGTGTTGAGATTTCATACATACTCTCTAAAAACATGATATTTACTCTTTTTGTTTAATATTTGGAAAAAATATTAAATGTTTGTTACTGTAGTCAATTTAGAAAGCAAAAATAGGTATAAAGTTGAGAAACTAGAGAAAACAGCAGCTGGTGAGATGCCTCAGTGGATACGGGTGCTCACTGCCAATCCGACAACTTGTGTGCAATCCCTGGGACCTGCTTGGTGACAAGAGAGAACTTGTCCTCCATATTCAGCCATGGTGCAACCACACACACAGACACACTCACACACACACACACACAAAGACATTCTGTAGAATTTAAAAAGAAAGCATTTATAATGCCTGTGATGGTTTGAATAAGAATGGCCCCCATAAGTTCATATATTTGAATGCTTAGTCACCAGGGAGTGAGTGGCACTGTTTGAGAAGGGTTAGGGGGTGTGGCCTTGTTAGAGGGAGTCTGTCACTGGGGATGGGCTTGGAAGTTTCAAAAGCCCATCAGACCAAGACCATTCTCTCTCTCTCTCTCTCTCTCTCTCTCTCTCTGTGTGTGTGTTGTTAGTTTTGCACGTGAAAGCAGATACACACTACCAGGGCCACACGAGAGTTTATTTAAGAGAGAGTCCCCAGGCGGGTACAGAAGCAGAGGAGCAGGACAGCAGGAGACAGAGAGAGGGGCCTAACCCAGGGGCGTGCCTCCGTACAAGGTGCATCCCACCTGAGCCGAGTTGGCTCAGCCACGTAGAATGCTAGGAATCCTTACATGTGTGTGTGTTCAAATTAGGAGGTGGCTCACACTTATGTCTCCAGCATCATGTCTGTCTGTATACCACCATGTTCCTTGCCATGATAATGAACTAAACCTCTGAAACTGTAAGCAGGCCCCAAATTAAATTCTCTAATAAGAGTTGCCTTGGAAGCTTAGGCAGTGGAGGTGCACCCAGAGGATCTCTTGAGTTTGAGGCCAACTTAGTTTATAGAACAAATTGCAGGATGCCAGGGCTACAGAGATAAACCCTGTCTCAAGGGGGGAAAAAGAATATAATGTACTTTTTTGGTTTGGGGAGTGGGTTTTGGTTTTTGTTTTGTTTTTTTGAGACAGGGTTTCTCTGTGTAAACCAGGCTGGCATCTTGAATTCACAGAGATTCTCCTACCTCTGCCTCCAAAGTGCTAAGATTAAAGATATGTGCCACTACCCCCTGGCAAATATTAGCATTTTATATCATCTTTTTAAACTCAAGATTAATCATGAACATCTTTTTGTTTTTGTTTAAAGAAGGTTTAGTGTATCCCAGAATGGCTTCAAACTTGATATACAGCTGAAGATGGCCCTGAACTCCTGATTCTCCTGCCTTTCTCTCGTGTATGTGGGGATTCCAAGTGTGCCCCACCACACCTGCTTGTATGCAATACTTGGTATCAAACCCGGAGCTGCCTGCATATTAAACAAACTCTCTACCAGCTAAATAACATCCCATAGCATGAACATCCTTACATATTGGTGTACACACACATGCACACTCACTGATGCACACATAAAGATACACCCATCTGTGTGTTTCTTTTGTTTTGTTTAAGATAGGGTCTCTGTAACTCCTGGCTGTCCTGGAACTTATTCTGTAAACCCAGCTAGCCTTATCACCTGCCTGTGCTTCCCAAGTGCTGGATTAAAGGCATGTGCCATCACACTCAGCTTAAATTATAGAAATATTGAAAGTTTTTTTTTTTAATTCCATTTGTTTATTTGGGGTTAAGTTACAAACATGGGCTGTAGCACAGCATGGGGGAGGTGACAGCACGTGGTGATTGAAGGACAGCTTACAGGGATTGGTTCTCTCTTTCCTCCTTATGGTCCTTGGGACTGAACTCAGGTGTCCTTTACCTGCTGAGCCATCTCACTGGCTTGAGTTTATGTTTAAGATGTTATTTGGCTTGTACACTTCTCCGCTTCATTTCAGAAAGGGTTAGCCATCACTTAGCCTATATAAATAGTATTGTTTAGGAATAAAATTGTCATATTATAGCTGGTCATGATGACACACACTCGAGTAATTCCAGCACCACATAAGAATGGAGGCCGGAGAATCAGAAGCTCATGATCATCCTCAGCCACTGCATAGTGCATAGTGAGTTCAAGGCCATCCTACACTACATAGATCCTGCCTCAAAAAAAAGAGTAAGAAGAGGAAAGAAAGAAGAGAATGTTTCAGATCCAGACAGGTTGTTCTGTCATCGAGTGGCCACAAATCAGCCACTGTTGCTTTCATGAAAGTTTAAGCCATTTCCCTCAGAGTTCTTGAAGGGCTAATTTATCCCGTCTGGGGTGATGAAGACAAGTGTTAGTCAGCACTGTCCCCAGTTGTCTTCTGGGAGTGTGTCTCCATGGAACTGAGTGGCAGTGTTCCCTGGACCACTCACTGCCCTAGGCTGGGCCTGGTGTGCTAGGCAGCAGTGCTGGCAAGCTGCCAGGTGAGGCAGATGTTTTTGGAGGCATCCCCAGACTCACATAACTCCAGCTACTCCAGATGAAATGTACTTACATTGTAGCAAAGTGTTGATCGACTAATTCAAATCCTGGTTTTTCTTTATCATTCTTGGAAGAGGATTTTCCCTTCTTGCTCACGAAGTACCTTCCTTCTGCACCCAAAGGTCTTGTTAGCATCTTTCTCTCCACTAATTTCCAGTTGCCATGACTTTTTTTCTTCAAGCTTTACTCTGAATAGCTGCCCTAAAAACAAAGATTTTTCCTTTTTTCTTTCTTTTTATTTAATTTTATCTATTTTATTTTTTGAGATAGGGTCCTAATCTGTAGCCCTGGCTATCCTGGTACTCACTAAATAGCCCACCGTGGCCTTGACCATGCAGCAGTCCTCCTGCATCAGCTTTCTGAGGACTGGGATTAAAGTCATCTTCAAATCTGGCAGACATTCTCCTCTGAGTTAATCTGAGGAGCCTCCTAAGGTAGTTTCCTTCACAGTCTGTGGTTGATGCCTCCACGTTGGACGGGGAAGACCCCAGCTCCACTCACTGACAGTCCAGCCTCAGCTCAGCTCAGCTCCCAGTCGGTCCTCCTGGTGACCAAGGAGGACATTTTTCCTTGGTCCTCTAGAAATGCTTGTCTCTCTCTAAACCTAGTGTTTGTCCTTTTCTCTTGTATTAACTTCAGCTTCTGGTCTCTGTCACTTACATGTACTATCCTGTTAGACTTAGCATTCTGAAGGCCTCATGGGGAATGGTCCTGTGTTGATCATAGGTAATCTCATGTCTCATTATCCTTAGCAATATATGTTTACATATACATAATATGTATTTATTACCTGCCATTGGAAAGATGGAACCCAGGGCCCATGCATGCTAGGCAAGCTCCCTACCGCCAAGCTCCACCTCAGCCCTAGTATATGTATTACTTATTATAAAAAATATTGGCAGGGTTATGGTAGTGCATGTCTTTAATTCTAGCACTCGGGAGGCAGAAGCAGGTGGATCTCTGTGAGTTCAAGGCTAGCTTGGTCTACAAATCGAGTTCTAGGACATCCAGAGCTGTTGCACAGAGAAATCCTGTCTTGGAAAAAAGAAAAAAAGAAAGAAAGGAAAAAAAGCATCATGTGAGCCAGATGTGGTAGTACCTCTAATCCCGGTATTTGAGAAGGGAAGCAGGAAGACAGGGATCCATCCTCTGCTACTTAGCAACTTCCAGTCTAGCCTGGACTACATTGAGAGCTTAAACACAGAAAAAAAGAAAGTAGCCTATTAGCCTTGATATTATTAACAATGATTCTACTGAATGAAATAAACATTTGTAAGTATGCTTTCTTTATTATCACCATAAGACATTTGCAGTATTAACAGTATCGCTTTGTATCACATCTGGCAGAGTACTTTAGAACTAATGTAAAAAGTAGCTAGTAAGATTCCTATGCATTAGCCAGGCATGGGCCCTTAATCCCAACACTTGGGAGGAGTTTGTAGCCAGCTTGGTACATAGTTCCAGGACAGCCAGAATTGCTTAGTGAGACCCTGTCTCAAAACCCCCCAAAATAAAAATAAAATAAAAAGGTCTGACAGTCTAGCTTAGTGGCACATCATGTGTGTTGTATACCTGAAGCCACGTTCTCTCCCCAGTTCTTGTAAGCTATCAAATGTAACTGTGAGAATTAATTGGTGTTTTTGTTTTGTTTTTCTCCCATCTGTTTCAGGGTTTTAACATCAAAAGTGTACAGTCACAAGGTTTTAAGCTGAATGTATGGGACATTGGTGGACAGAGGAAAATCAGGCCATACTGGAGGAGTTATTTTGAAAATACGGATGTTCTTGTAAGTAACCCTGATATGCCTGTCAGTAATTCTATTGCTAACAGTGATCCAGGTGAGCTGGGCCAGCAGACGGCTGAAGCTTGTGAAAAATCTTTATATAAGATGTTTGGCTGTCACTTGGTGATAGTGTTGTGTCCACTGTCACCTGGGCAAAGTGTTTATTATAATCACCACAGTGATCCAAATAGCAAAGGAATAAAGAAGATCTTGTAATAGCTGTCACCCCAAATTAGTCACCAACCAAGGAGAGTAGTACAGTCTAGGGGTCTTGATTGGGTTTATTCTTCTGTCAGTTAAAGAATTAAAAGGCACTGGGTGGTGGTGGCACACACTTTTAGCTCAGGAGGCAGATGCAGGTGGATCTCTGAGTTCAAGGCCAAGCTGGTCTATAGAGCGAGTTCTAGGACAGCCAGGGCTGTTACCCAGAGAAACCTTGTCTAGAAAAACCAAAAAGAAAAGAAAAATAAAAAAAGAATATCAAGGACAAAAGCTCTGGGATGGGGCAGGCCAGCCCTCCAAAAGCAAAAAGGGAGCTAACGTGGTTAGAACCAAGGCAGTGAAGGGAAGAGACAGTCAGGGAGGAACCAGTCAGGATGGAGAAAGAGGCCCTTCCAGTGTTTGCAGGGCTGGCCTTTTCTCTGAGGTGGGGGCTGCTGTCTTAACATCAGCATGCAGCCCCAGTGGAAGGCTTCGGGCAAAGGCAGGAGCAGAGACTGGTCATGCAGATGCGCAGTGCGGGGTGGACATGAAGGAAGGATAGACACAATGATACAGGTGGGACAGGACACTGCCCAGCTTCTCCCCTGGGCTGGACAGGACTTGCTAATGGGTCAGAGGGAGGGATGAGAAAGAAGAGAGAAGCCAAGGAGAACTCTGTTGCTTTGGTTTTGTGACAGACTCTTCCTGCTGCCCAGGCTGGCCTTAAACTCACTGTGCAGCTGAAGATGAGTCCTGATTCTTCTCTTTCCAGCATCCTCGTCATTGTGATTACAGATGTGTGCCACAAGTACCCAGCTGGTGTTTTGGGGTTTTCTTTGCCTTGAAATAGAGTCTCTCTGTAATCTAGGTGGGCCTAGAACTCACAGAGATCATCCTGCTTTAGCTTCCCAAAGGTTAGGATATAGAAGTAGTTGCCGGGGCTGGAGAGATGGCTCAGCGGTTAAGAGCGTCTGCTCTTCCAGAGGTCCCGGGTTCGATTCCCAGCACCCACATGGCAGCTAACAACTGTCTGTAGTTCCAGTTCCAGGCAAACACCAAGGCAAATAAATAGATAAATAAATAATAAATAAATAAAGTTTATTTAAAAAAAAAAAAAAGAGCATGATTAAAAAAAAAAAAAAAGAAGTAGTTGCCATGTCTGGTACATGGTTGGCTTAGAGTGGCAGGAACCGCCATATACTGAGGAGGTTGAAGTAGGTGCCTGAACAGGAGTGGATAAAGAAAGGAACATGGTTTGGGACATGCTGAACTTGGGGGGTTTCCACTAACCCGGGGGATTTCAAACAGGCAGCTGGCTGCTGAGCCTGAGGCTCATGTGAGAGTTCCAGGCTGGAAATAACTTGGGCCTCATCAGTATGTGCATTGTAACCAAAGCCTTGAAATCAGACGAGGCTACAAAAGCTGTGACTTAGAGGGAAAATGAGGATTGAATTCTGGGGCATCCTGACATCTGGAAGTTAGATGACCTAAGGATTCTTTCTGCATTGCTGTAGCAATCACTGACACATCAGCCCAGGAAGGGTTTCATTTGGCCACAGCTTTGCATTTCAGTCTGTGCCTATAGCAAAGTTACACTGTGGCAGGCAGTGTGTTACAGAGGAAAGCTGTACCCCAAGGGCCAGGACGGAAAAGGAGAAAGAGAGCAAGAGGCCAGGGTCTCACGGTTGCTCTTGAGGACTTGCTCTCAGTGACCTAAAACCCTCGTCGTAGGCCCCAACTTGTGTCCTAAGGCTCTGCACCAGGACCTCACCCCTCCATGTCCCTTCCTAAGGCTCTGCACCAGGGCCTCACCCCTCCATGTCCCTTCCTAAGGCTCTGCACCAGGGCCTCACCCCTCCATGTCCCTTCCTAAGGATCTGCACCAGGGCCTCACCCCTCCATGTCCCTTCCTAAGGATCTGCACCAGGGCCTCACCCCCCCATGTCCCTTCCTAAGGCTCTGCACCAGGGCCTCACCCCCCCATGTCCCTTCCTAAGGCTCTGCACCAGGGCCTCAC
>PVIH01030037.1:0-12730 GCA_004025045.1 Sigmodon hispidus
GTATTAATTTTAGTGTGTGTATATGTGGTAATGAGGAGTGAATTTTGTGACTTAATGCTTGCTAGATAAGTACTCAATCATTAAGTTATTAACATATTCCCAGCCACATTTTTATTTTTCATTCTGCAACAGCCTCTCAGGCCACCTTTGAACTTACAGTGTAGTCCAAGTAGTCTTTGAGCTTGTGATCATCTTGGTGGAGCCTACCTAAGCACACAGGCTTTCATGATAAGGCTCAAGACACATTTTAAAATCTATTGAAGGGTTTGGGATGTATATTAACTTGTAGAATATTTGCATACTGTGCATAAATTCCTGGGTCTAGTCCTTGAAAGTCTATAAAACTGGGCATGGTGATACATGCCTAAAATCCCACCAGCCAGGAGGATCAGAAGTTCAATGTCATCCTAGGCTACATAGGAATTTGAAACTAGCCTGGGATGTATGAATCTCTATCTAAAAAAGAAACCTACCAGTTAAAATATCTGTATTTTTTAATATTTATTTTTATTTAATGTGAATTGATGTTTTGCCTGCATTTATTACTGTAAGGGTGTCAGATCTTGGAATTACAGACAGTTGTTAGCTGCCATGTGGATGCTGGAAATCAAACTCAGGTCCTCCGGAAGAAGAGTCCATACTCTTAACCGCTAAGCCATCTCTCCAGACCAATATCTGTGTTTTTAAAGTACCTATCACAGGCTACTTGACATTTCTGCAGTCATTTATATTTTTTCAAGGCAAATCAATTACTTTATGGACAATTTTTACATTCTATACATTGAATCTAAAAGAGTTACACACTAAACTCTTTGAGCATATGAACTACCTATGTACAGAAATGAAACCAGGAATACATACAGTTGCTAAAGAGAATAAAACAATTTGAATGGGACTGTGGAAGAATTTGAGCAACTCTGATGTGTAAACATTGTAGATTTATATGTGTCTGCTCCTGAGCATATATCAATTTGATTCTCCTAATTCCTTGACAAAGTTAATACGGCGCTTGGTACTATGGACTACATTAGACACAGTGCAATGTACATTGCAAAGTTGAAGGAACACACTATGGAAATAATTTAATTAATAATAGTATAATATAGGATCTACTGAGAACATAGCCACCACTAATTTGCACATCATTTCTCCAGCTTTTAGTGTTTGTCTGTGTTTTATGCAATCTCTCAGATTGCTTTTATCTCAGTCAAACCCCAGATCAGAATACATAGGAATTCATAATGCTGCCTGAGAACACATTTTTGAAGCCAGAGGTAGAAAAATAATGCTAACTAAATACAGATAATAGGTGCTAATTCCATACCAATTACTATGTCTCAAGACCAAAATACAATATTCTTACCATGGCAACTCCTCCTTGAGAAGCCCACCCCCATGTTCTTGGGTGTGTCTCACTTTCTCACAAGTGTCTCTCTTTTTCTTATCCCTCACATTTAAAATTTTATATTCAAATACAGCTCCTATACTTTCCTTCTCAAGAACTGTCTTTCCAGTGCTGATGATGGAACCCAGTACTTTGCACGTACCAGGCAAGCACGCGGTCACTGAGCTATACCACTAATTCTTGTTTTTGTTTGTTTCTTTATTTCATTTTTTTGTTGCTGATTTTGAGACAAAGTCCTAGGACATAGCACAAGCTAACCTTGAATTCATGTGCCTTCTGCCTCCTGGGTGCTGGGATCATAGTAGTAGTTCACCATACCTAGCTATTTTTTCTTTCAGTTACTTTCTTATTTATATATTGTGAAGCAAAATTACAATTTATTTATTGATTAACTTATTATTATTTTTTTCTGTGTAAGCCTGGTGCCCTGTAACTCATTATATAGAACAGGGTGGCTTCAAACTCACAGAGATCTGTTTGCCTCTTCCTCCAGAGTATTGGGACCAAAATCATGTGCCACCCATGCTTGACTGGAATGACTTAAGAAGAGATTTTAACATACTTTTACTATGGGATAATGCTCTTATGTACACTGTAAAGATTTTTGACTTCCATTGGTTTAATAAAATTCTGATTAGTCAGTAGTCAGGCAGGAAGCACATGAGACTTGGAGAATTCTAGGAAGAGGAAGGATGAAGTCAAAAGTCACCAGGCAGATACAGAAGAAGCAAGATGAGAAGACTTTATTGAGAAAAGGTACCCAGCCATGTGGCTAAACATGGATAAAGATTATGGGCTAAATTAAGTATAAGGGGGGCTAAATTAAGTATAAGGGCTAATTAGTAGTAAGCTTGAACTACTGGCCTAGCATTCATAATTACTATAAGCTTCTGCGTATTTTTCTAGGAGTGAATGGCTGCAGGATTGGGCAGGACAGAAACTTCTGCCTACATATTTTTAAAAACTTAGTCTTTATCACTCTTTTCTTTTTCTTTTTTTATTTAAATTTTTTTCATATCTACCACTGTTACCCCACCCACACTCTCCCAGTCTTCTCTCAGCCTCCCCTCACCCCATCTCCCATCTGTTCTCCAAAGAGGGCAGGAAGTCTCATGGTGGGTCATTTCAGTCTGGTGTATCCATTTGAGGTAGGTCCAACACTCATCCCAATATTAAGGCTGGGTTAGGTGTTCCTCTGTAGGGAATGGGCTCTGAGATGTCAGTTCATGCACCAGGAACATAGTCTGATCCTACTGCAAGAGGCTCCACAGACTGCCCATTCCATTTGACAGTTGGCTACCTTTGCAGGGTTTAGTTCCTTTCCCTGAAAGTTCCTCAGCTGTTTCCCTCTTTTATTTTTGTATGTGTACTGATATATATGCATGAGGTGGTCAGAGTTCATTGGCAGGTAACTTTCTCAATGCAAGGAACATTCCATGTGAATGCAGCCCGAGGTGGTCTAGTGGAAGAAAAAGCCATAGCCCAGGCCCTTCAAGAGCAGCCCTCGATGTGAACGAGTCTGAGCCCTTTATTGTCACTCAGGGTCCATTGAAAGATGCCCCAAATCTCATCTGCATGCCACACACAGCCTTGTACAGT
The DNA here is from genome assembly GCA_004025045.1 of Sigmodon hispidus. Classification (NCBI taxonomy): domain Eukaryota; kingdom Metazoa; phylum Chordata; class Mammalia; order Rodentia; family Cricetidae; genus Sigmodon; species Sigmodon hispidus. The sequence continues at coordinate 3,005 of PVIH01030037.1, forward strand.
GAACAACCATCACTAGAGATGAGGGAAGCAACTGCCACTGAGATCCGGTGAGCAATCACAAGCCACATCCCAGAAAACTTGCAAAATTGTGTCAACAAAGAATTTTTCATAACTTCAGCTCCTTGGTCAGTTATTGATCAGCAAGCAATTCATCCAGAGCTCAATGGTGACACATACAGGTATCCACCAGGCATTGTCGGTGTGGCTCCAGGAGGACTTCCTGCAGCTATGGAAGGGATCATCCCTGGAGACATCCCTGTGACTCATAACCTCCCCACAGTGGCACACCCTTCCCAAGCTCCCTCCCCCAATCAGCCCACAAAACATGGGGACAATCAATAGCACCCCAATGAGCAATAACAGAGAATGCTAGAAGGTAATCATTCAGATAAACCTGGGACCAAGAGACAGTCAAAAAGAGATGAACTAAGAAAAGGATTGGTAGTCTTTAAAGATGACCATAGGCATCACTGATGTTGTGGTCAAAGCTGTAAAAGCTTGAATACTGAAGATGATGTCTGCTTCTGGAAGTGTGGAAAGACTAGAATGTGATTAATGACCAATTTCTGTTATTTGTGTTAAGTTTTCATCTGTGCATCAAATCACAAAGAATAGAGCTTTTCTTTATCAATCCCTTGAGCCCAGCAGGTCCTGAACAACTTGCTCTAGAGTGTTACATCAAGATCTCCAAATGTTAATAAAAAAAAGAAAAAATTGAGAGGAAATCCCCATAAAGAGTAGTCCCTTTGGTCTCCAGGGGCTGGTTGCCTCCTTTGCCAGTAGGAAGATTAAGACAAGATGGGGAGGACATTGTTTGTCTGTGTAGACATCTATATGCACAGGCTTGAAGAAGCAAAAGCTCATGTATAGAAGTGTCTCTCAAAGCTGAGCAGGCAAAGTTGGTTTTGAGTTCCATAAACCCTCCGATGATACGACAACAAACAAAAAATTAAAAAAAGGAAAAGAACAATAAGAAAAATATTAAGTTTCACAAGCTGTTTTTACTCAAATATATTTTCTCAGTTTCAGATCCTCAGCTATTTTATTGAGTGGAAAGTCTTGGACAAGAAGGGTTCAAGAAGAATAATGTTGCATTTCCTTATGTCTCAGGAAACACTTTTTATGGTAACTTGTCAGATTGTCTATGAACAAACTCACTTTTTTGACATTGATTAATTCTTTTCTTCACATGATATTTTATACAAGAACACTTCAGATGTGCTATTAGATGTGACTGATTTTAACAAATCCTATTAGATTTGTATCAGCTAGTTACATGTTCTATTCATAGTCTTTTGTGTATCATTGCCTTTTTGTTTTTAAAGATGGCCTATTTTGAGCCTTTGTATAGGTACATTCCTGTTTTTGTGACAAAAGAAAAACTTTAAAGTTGTCCCAAATAGAAACTAATGGCTATCAGAAGTATGTTTTGTTTTAGTGTGAGTTACCGTTACTGTATTTGTTTATTGTAAAGGTGGACATTTAGCATTCAGTGCAGTTTTTAATAAAAAGTAATTAAAAAAAAGAATGATCAAGATATTTGAGACTACAAAAACCCCAACCTCGTTGGACAAGGTGACCCTGGCAGTAATCCCAACAAACCCCAGCGGCAGGCCCCTCTCCTGGGAGATCATCCTGCAGAATATGGTGAGGGCAGGGGGTTCCCCTCTGTGGACTCCCATGGCTCATGTGCCCCAGTCTGCCCTTTGTCTGCTGCAAAAATTCTCAACTGTTCTCCCTCTCTTTACTTCCCACCCCCCCGGAGTGCCCCATGCTGGGTACCACAGATGTTACCATGATGAGGGCTAAGCACCCCCTCTCACTAGGAAGGGAGAAGGATGGGCCCACCTGTGGGGGGTCACCTTTGGGGCCCAAGACACTATGGCCCCCAGTATGGTCATCCCCCACCCCCTCCTCTATCACCCGACTATGGCTCCCTTGCTATCAGCCCTGTGCTCATGGTCTATGACTTGGATCAATCTAAGATGAACTGTGACTGAGTCTTTAATGTCTTCTGCTTGTATGGCAATGTGGAGAAGGCAAAATTTATGAAAAGTAAGCCAGTGGCCACCATGGTGGAGATGGCTGATGGCTATGCTGTGGGCTGAGCCATTACTCACCTTAACAACAATTTCATGTTTGGGCAGAAGATGAATGTCTGTGTCTCCAATCAACCTGCCATTGTGCCTGGGCAGTCCTATTGGCTAGAATATGGCTCCTGAAGCTACAAAGACTTCAGCAAGTCAAGGAACAGTAGCTTCTCCACCCCAGAACAGGCAGCTAAAAACCTTATTCAGCATCCCAGCATTGTACTGCACTTCTTCAATGCTCCCCTGGAGGTGACCTAGGAGAAATTCTTCAAGATCTGTGATGAGCTGGGAGTTGAAGCAGCCAACATCTCTGAAAGTATTTTCAGGCAAAAGTGAGCATAGCTCCTCATGCCTGCTGGAGTGGAACTCTTAGAGTGATGCCCTGGAGACCTTGGGCTTCCTGAACCATTACCAGATGAAAATCCCCAAAAGCCCATACCCATACACTCTGAAGTTGTGCTCCTCCACTGCTCAGCATGCCTCCTAATTAGATGCTGGGAAGAGCACATCAGGCAGCAGTGTGGCTCTTCCATTATGCTGTTGTTTTTCTTCAGTTTTGTTGTTTTGATTTACTTTTGCAGTTCTTTTCTTTGTAAATGCTAGGTCTGCAGAGGCTTAACCACAAGGGAAATGCTGGAACTCTGGAGGAGTGGAGGGGAACTGGTATCTCCCATGATTAACTTTCACTTTTTCAGATAACTGTATGTGTGATTACTTTCCCCCTGTTCATACATTTGTGCTGCTCATATATCTTGGTACATTTCAACAAAATGATTTGGAAAATTAAAAAAAAAAAAAGCATCAAGCAGAGTTTGAGAAGGTCCCATAGATGTCTGGCCTCCAGCCTGCACAGGATCAAGAGGGACACTGGGATGGCTTTCTTCCAGTCTGCAGGGGGTGAAAGGGATGCTAGGATGGGTGTCCTCAAGCCTGCAGGAGCTAGGAGTGACCTGCTCACCTAGCTGTTCTGCATGTAATATCAGGGCACACATCCAAGCTTTCTGGATGAGGAGGGACATTGAGGATCATCTCCTTTTCCTTAAGTCAAGAGTGCTAGCTTGTCTGGTGCACACAGTCAATGGCCCTGACAAGGACTGTTAAAGGGACAACAGGACTGGAAGAGGACTTCTTGGGAGACTGCTCTCTGGCCCTCATGCACCAGGTTCAGACATGCATTAAGGAGAACATCAGTGATGCAATGAAGTCAGTTTGATCCTCATAACTGGAAGAGAAAGTGTTATCCAGAACACTGCTCCTTAGATACTGTGGGGACCAGGCAATCACTGCTTACTCTCATAGGTAAAGGACAAGGAATACTGTTTTCATGGAGAGGACGGTGTTTGAAATTGATAGTACATGTTATCCTGCATTTTAAGTACAGTTTACCTGGGATTGTCCAGTGAATCTGTGACAACTTCAGTGAAGGTCTTTCAGTATTCTGAAATACAGCTCTAGATTACTTAATAATACTTTCTGCAATGTAAGTCCCTGATCATCTAGAGAATATCATTCCCAATAATAATCATTATACAAAAAAGTGTATTTCAGAGAACAAGGACAAGAAACATAAATGCCTTATAATACAGATGCAAGCTGTTTTTCACATACTATTGTTTGCTTTAGGTTAACAGATTCAGAACACAGGCACAGTTAGACTCCAGGATGTAGCCCCTATGGCCTTAAACAATTTTCTTTGGTCTAAGTTTAAGTGTTGGGTCCTATAATGTTTACATGTTTGGATTGCTTTTGGAAGGATAAATAATTCCCTTAAAGGCACAATATGCCTCATGTTAGTGGCTCTGCATGCGCTTTTCACATTCTTATTTTCAATTTTTTTGATTTTTTATTTATTTTTGAATAAAGTCTCATTTTAAAACATGAATCCCTTTGTTCAAATTCCCTTCCACCTCTCACCCCTCCCAGTTACTCTGTGTTCTTCCCATCCCTTTATCTCCTCCCCAGGAAGGGCAGGAGTTCCCAAGGTCCCAAGGTGGCTTAGTTCAGTATCCCCTTCAGGCAGATCCACTTTCCTCATCCCAACATCAAGACTGGGTGAGGTGTTCCTCAGGAAAGAATGGACTCCAATGTGCTGGTTCAAGGTGTTTCAGATCCCAAGATGTTCAGTGACTGTGATTTGTAGCTTGGGAATGCTTTGCTTTTTGTTTAAAGACCACTAATGAGTGAGTACATCCCCTGCTTATCTCTCTGGGTTGTGATTCCTCATTCAGCAGGATATTCTCTAAATCCTTCCTATGGCCTGCAAATTTTTGGATATAATTTTTTTCTTACTCCTGAGTAGTAGTACTGCATTGTGTAGATGTATCAGAGCTTGTTAATCCATTCTTCATTTGAGTGGCATCTAGATTGTTTTCAGGTTCTTGCTATTATGAGTAATGCTGCTATTAACATAGGAGGCGTGTGAATGTATACTTTTAGGGTATATGTCCAGTAGTGGAATTGCTAGATACTTGGGGAGATTCCCAGTTTTCTGTGAAACCTCCATACTACATTTCAGAGTGGCTGAACAAGCTGATATTACCACCAACAATGGAGGAGTGTTCCCCTTGCTCCACAATCTCTCCAACATAGGCTGTCATCTTTTAGCCTTTCTGACAGGTGTAAGGTGGTATCTGAATAACTCACAATATTTATCTGCATATAACCACATATCATAACCTTCATACACATTTCATTTACTTTTTTGAATTTTCTTTTCTTTTGAGGCCCTTGAAAATGCTAGATTTGCATACCAACATAATGCTGCTGGGCATGAAGATAACTTGGTGTTGGGTAAAATGGACAAAAATATGAATATCAATTCATATAACATAACATTTGAAAATTAGCTTGGTAATTCCAATGTCACCACAAAGTAGCTTTCTCTATTTAAGTTACAATGACTATGTTTAGTTTAGATAATCTACCAATGGTAAATAGAGTAGTTTAAAAATACATGAATGAGCGCTCTAAATGAGGTAATGTTTATGCTCTGATGATCTCTTCCACCACCCATTGCTCATTAACCTCAAATGATCCCACTTTCCCAGGAGGTCTTCCCTATTTCACATTCCCAGCAGGATCCACTTATGAATGAATTACATACGATGTCTATCTTTCTGGGCCTGTGCTACCTCACTCAGGATGATACTCTCCAGATCTATACATTTGCCTACAAATTTTAGGATGTCATTTTTTTAGCTGCTGCATAGTATTCCATTGTGTACATGTACCATATTCTTTTAAAATCTGTTCTTTAGTTTAAGGACATTTAGTTTGTTTCCAGGTTCTGACCCTTATGGATAATATTGTTTTTAATATAGTTGAGCTGATGCCCTTGTGGGTAAGAATGTGAATCCACTAAATGTGCCAAATAGTGGTAATGCTAGAATATTGGGTAAATTGATTCTCAGTTTTCTGAGGAACAGCCCTACTGATTCCTAAAATGACTGTTCAAGTTTGCATTCCCACCAACCATAGAGCATTGTACCCTTGGCTGCACTTCCCTTCTAGCATAGGCTTTAATCTGTGTTTTCAATCTTAGCCATTCTGACACATGTAATTTGCTATCTCATAGTGTTTTTGATTTGCATTTCTCTGTTGCCTAAGCATGTTGAGCAATTCTTTAAGTGTCTTTTTGTCAGTTATAATTGTTCTGTTGAGAATTCACTATTTAGCTCTGAACCAAACTTTTAAATTTGATTGTTTGAGTTTTGGGCTTCTAGTTTCTTGAGTTCTCTATATATTTCAGAGGTCAGTTTTCTGTCAGCTATAGAGATGGTGAAGATTGTTTTCCCATTCTGTAGGCTGTCAATGGTCTTACTGATTCTATCCTTTGCCTTACAGATGCTTCTTAGTTCCCAGAGGTCCCATTTACTAATTGTGTTTGAGATGGTTGAGTGGAAGGAGCAACAGAGATGGAGAAACAAAAAATGAATATCTTGATAGAGGGCACCACTATCTCCCACAAGATGTCCCCAACTGGGATTCCAAGCAATACTGGAGAGGTTGCCGTATAAGTAAAGAAATGACCACTCTAATTGTCATTGTAGAACCATCATCCAGCAAATGATGAAGACAGAAGCACCATGTCAAGCTCATTGTTCAGCTGAAGAGTGGGAGGAGAGATTATGTGAGCAAAGGAATTAGGATCAAGATGAGGAGACCCACAGTGAAGTTTAACTCAAGGAGGTACCTTCTTGGAATGGAACTAAACTCTCAAAAGTAGATGATATTTTGCAGTGGAAGTTTGTGGAGCCTCGTGCAGTAGGACCAGAGTTTATTCCTGGCACATGAACTAACTTCTCAGGTACCATTCCCTACAGAGGAACACCATGCTCAGTTTTGATATGGGGTAGATGGATTCAATTTACCTCAACCAGATATGCCAGACCAAACTGACTCACTTTGGCACTCCTTGCCATCCATGAGGAATGGATGGGGATGGACAGGATCATGAGAAGCTGAGGGATGACTGGGATCAGGTGAAGGACAGGGAAAAGTGGAGGGTATGAGAAAAAACTTGAAGGATTTAACTCAGTAACTAATATTGGTTTCTAAAGCTGTTACATTTTATTCATTTTGTCAACATACAAACAAATAAAAGTGTTTTACTATAGCACTTTCATGATATGATTTTATTAGTTTACTGTGTGTGTGTGTGTATTGGTCTTAATAATAAAAACACAGAATCAGCTATCAAGGGTGAAACCTGAAAGGTCAGAGAAGATAGGAGCAGGCACACTGAGACTCCCTGCCTCCATGAAAATCTCAGACTAAAATGGGCACATGAGATCCTATGTCTACCTGTCTTAAATTCCTGTGTCTACCTTGCTAATGCTAAGAACAAGGAATGTATCTCCCCATGCTTGGATGAAAGCCCTGCATCCCAAGTGCTGGGATTAAAGGTGTGTGCTTCCACAAACAGGCTTGAATACCTGATCTTCCTGCTTCCTCTTCCACAGTGCTGTGTTTAAAAGTGTGTGCCACCACTGCCTGGCCTCTATGGTTATCTAGTGTCTAGCTCTTCCCTCTGATCTCCAGCCAAGTTTTACATTTCAGAATACCATCAAATTGTCATCCAATTCCCCCTTTCTCTAATAAAAATTGAAGGTTTTTAACTAATGTAAAAAACTTCACACAATAAAAACAATAAATAAATACACATACAAACAGGCAATAATTAAATTAAATTAAGGATGTCTAGTCCATTAAACATTACAAACTCAGAGAAAATTTTCCATTATCTATCCTATTTGGTGAGTCCAAAGTGTTGTAGCTAATTCACTTTCTATCCTACATTTTATTAGCAAGACAAAACTATTTATACCTCTCAACACTTGCAGCCCCAGGGTTGGTAGGGAAGTTGGATATTGGTGCCAATCTGGACACCAGGGGATGAGCCTAAGCTACCATCTACTAAATTTGGAAACCAAGGGAATCCCTGGGACCATCAAACCCCAAAAGTGAAAGAAAGGTTTCACCCTCCTGGCACTTCATCTAAATGCTTTAATTCCAGGAGAGGCATTATTCCCCAAGATTTGATGATTTCAATTATACTATGAGTACATATTTTATATATGTACTTTTATGAAAGTTTTTAAATATCAGACCTGGCTGTGGCTTTTCAGGTATCCATAGTAATATTTATCCCTTCACTCTCCAGCTGGCTTTCTTGCCCTGTAATTTACCCCACAATTGTCCAACCCATTTACATTTAACAACCACCTTGTTATCTTTTTGTTTGTTTTAAAAGTCAGGGTGTATCTATGTAGCTCTGGCTGTTCTGGAACTCACTCTACACATGATATTGTTCTCAAACTGAGGGATCCATGCCTGTGCTTCCAAGAGTGTGGAAGCAAAGGCTTGTGAATCTACCACCCAGTGTTAGTTCTTTTTAAATCAGCCCACAAATTATTGGCTGATTTATATTAGCATTTTTCTTCAATTCATTGTTAATTTGACAGAAAGGATTTTTCAGTTACCTTTGGAGACTGTGCTATGGTAATTTGACATGCATGTACACCTGTGGGAGGATGTCTGATCCTCTGAAACTGGAGTTATATAAGTTTCAGCAGCACAGAGGGTGCTGGAACCTAGTCTATGTCTTACAGAAGATCAGGAAGTGATTTTAAAGATTCAACTATGTCAGAGGCCCAAGGACTACATAGGATGAGGGATGTCTTTCTGTATTCTGTGAATATATTTAATTACTGTTTGTTAATCAACAAGCCATTATGGCCCATGGAAAGGCAACTTCTGGACAAGAGGGAAGTCCAAACAGAGAAAAAGATGGAGGGCAGAGACAGGGAAATCCAACTGGAGCAAAATGTTCAGATGTTCTAATGGGAGAAGTGCCAACAACGTCCTCAGTCTTCCTGCCATTCACAGAACCTACATAGGGTTAAGATAGATCATGTCACAAGTCATCCTGAGCAGGGGCCTCAAAGGGGCCAGGGATATCAGCTACCTTGCCCCAAGAAGCTGGTCAACAAGGACCCTGATACAAAGACAAGTAGACAAATGAAGGTACATTGACTCCACCCCTGTCCTTTTACCTATCAGTCCCTGAAACCTAACCATCTCCTAGGTGTTGCCAGGCAACCATTCTTTGGGACCTCCAGCTCTGTCACAATCTAGGCCCTCTCCACAGCTTTGCAGACTTCATTCCTCACACCCACCCTATACCATCCAACAGACAACAACTCAGGAACCTTCTCTTTCATTAATCCAAATTCCCCAATTCCCTTTCAGACAGGAAACTTTATGTAAACTCTCTGGACATCCACAATCCTCTGGCTGGGCCTAGTCTCAAATGACAACCTGAGCTCTTCAAAGGTATTCAAGGAGACCAAGGAGATGCAAACTAGACACCATGGGAAAAGAAGATAGAATCAACAGTCACACAGGGGTCATGCTTCACATCCCACCATTGTCCACCTCAGTGAATTCCCACATCACAAGAAACACTCATGATGCCTTCATCTTGATCCTCATGGGCTAGATCCATGGAACAGAAACTTCTTTCCCAAGACAGCAGTGCTTGGCCCAAAGCCTGCTTGAAAACATCAACTCTCCATACACCATGATTCATTCTCTTTCTCCTCTCCTGCCCCATCTATCTCATTCATTTCTACCTGTGCCCCTCACCCACTTTCTCCTCTCCTTCTGTCTGACACCGTTCCTGACTTCTATATTCAGTCCCATCCAAGTCATCAAGGGCAGCTATGCCTGATGGTTCCAGCACAATATCCATGTTTTGTTGGGAGATGCTATCCACTCTCTACTCAACTGGAAGCCTTCCTTCTGTGGGAACTGAGAGTCTCCAGAAGCCCACCTCCACACTGCTGACATCTTCTCAGACCATCACTCTCTGTGCCTCCAGCAGACAACAATAGCTCTGTTTTCCCAACTCTCCCTCTGTCCAAAACCTCCTGGGTATATTGGCTCTGAGGCTAGAAGGGGCTAACCCTAGGGGTCAGATGTGTGTGTGTGTGTGTGTGTGTGTGTGTGTGTGTGTGTGTGTGTTTGACCCAATTCTAAGTGGTGCCAGAAGAAGAATGTCAAAAATGAATAAAATAAATGCAATTTTGCCAACTTTGCTTTGGTTCCCATAAAATGTTCTCTTTCACCAAGCCAC
>PVIH01030038.1:0-12728 GCA_004025045.1 Sigmodon hispidus
GTATTTTACTTAAGAGAAGCCTGGGTGCCTTACACTTACATTTACTGGCCAAAAGTAGAGAGCTATGTTTCATCTGCTAAGTAAGGGTGAGTATTGTAGATTTACCTTAATCATTACAAAGACTATTTTCTCACTGTCAGCCATTGTATCACAAAATTGAAACTACTGAAAGTGTAGCTGCAGGCAAAAATTATGAAGGATGGTATCATCAAGTGGTAGCTTGTTTTTATAGGCAATCTCCTTATCTCCTTATCATAAATTGTGTACAGGTTATCATAAACCACACAAGTGATTATTAGCTTTAGTAGGAAGCATAGTCTAGCAGAAAGGTCTCAGTCTTTGACATGAGAGAAATTGTTGTTTTAGTCCAAATATTATTTCTTAGAGTTATTTTGACCTCAAGTCACCATCTGAAACTTTATGAGCTGACTAGTCTCAGCTTTATAAGTTAAATAAAAATAACTTGGAAGGTCATTTTAGAAATTAGAGACTTGATGCATTTCAGGGCTCAGTGAATGGAAGACTCATCTGCAATGAATATCCACAGTAAGGGATTTTCCCTTTTGGCTTCAGATCCCTATGGAGAAGAAAAGCTGCTATGGGATAAAGAGAACTGGCTAGTTATCACACATACCTCAATGATGGGAAGGCCTGCCAGCAGAGGCACAGTGCCAATTCCATATGCCAATGAAATAAGCTAGTGCACTGTCTCTGTGTCTATATTTTATTATGCTCTAGGCCCTGAATAAGATAGTTTTCTTTTGAACAGAAATAAACATCACTGATGACTTTATCGTCCTGTGATGCATAAATGAGTAGGCAGACTGTTAATAAATTTTTGTGACAGACGCAGACATGCACACTTTCTTTTCCTAACAGAATTATAAATTAGCATCTTTACAGAGGGCCTTCCTTAAAATATTCCATGGAGTTTCTGCCTTGTCTAATAAAATCACAAGTACCGTACATGTGTTTGTGCCTAAGCATTTTTCTTTTTGTAAAAGAACACATTTACATGAACAAAACCAGAACCTGTCACATTTCCCAGCAGCTTATTTTTATGCTGTAATTGTGTAACAGAAAATTTACCCTCCGTGTAACCCTTAATCATATTCACACGCACCTAAAGTGTATTGCTTAATGTCAGAAGTTAATAATAATAATAACATGCCTCATTTATATTTATGTAAGATTGAAAGAACACAAGAAATTGTAAACGTTTAAAGTTATTTGCTTCATTAAAATATGAATTAGTAAAGGTTTTGTGCTTATAAATTTTCTCCCATTTTAATAATTTTGACCATATTCTATGTATTCTTTATGCAGAGAACATATTGAGAAATTTCAAAGATTAGTATATTGAATGTTGCTTTTAACTCCTTTTAAATGACTTTTTATAAAGTAAATCAAACCCAAAGAAAAATGTAAATAATTCTATATTATGTAGGAGCTTTAAGAATTGATAGTATAAGGCTAATTTTAATGTACTTATACAAGCATAAAACATCTTTCTGTTTTAGACTGTTCTTTTTTATTTCTACTTATTATACACAAAAGCACATATAATATACACTTATACTCAGCTTTTTTTTACAATAATGCTAAACTATGAAGGTGAACTTTATGACACTTCCAATGAAGCTTTGAGATAAAGAAAATATTTCATGGTTGTAAGCAAATGCTTTTATTCATGTACCCAATAAGTCTTATGTACCCAGTAAGTCTTTTTAAGTGCTTACAATAATTGTTCACAATTGTACACTGCTTCATAATTTAATTCATGTCATCTCATTGTGTTTTAATGCAGCTTTAGTAAGTAGAGTCCCTTAAGATTGAATGAACAGGCTGCAGAAATTATTTAGTTTAGTAATATTATCTTAATATTTGAGTGCTTTCTTGAAGAATGATGTATTTGACTAGGTTTAGATAAGGACTAAGAATTTTACAGATGAGGAAAATGACACAAATGAAAAAGTGAAGCAATAAGAAAGCACAAAGTATGTCTGAGAGTTTTGCAAAATTTGGTTATCCTAGGAAGAAAAGAAATAAAGTTTATTTTGTTTGTTTTTGAGTACAGGGTAATTAGAAGAACTTCTTTACCTCTTTGAATCCTTAAATTCCAAGTCCCAATCCTGGGTATTATTCTAAAGCAATGTATGAATAGTGAATCTTCATTTGATTCAAATAATTAGTTTATAAATTAACTAAAATTATCGTAATATTATTGTCAACTTTCTTTGATAAATCTACCTGTATTATGAAATAATTCTATTTTTGAAAAAAAATGGAATACTATTTGGAAGGAGAGAATTTTTAGACTTTTAGAATAAGGACTTATTTCTTGTTTGCTCTAGCTGCTTGAAGTACAAAGGAAAACTTGACTTTGTAATATAGTATACATTTTATAGTAATTATATTCCTAACATTGGCATAACAAACAAAAATAACTGTAGTTTCATGGAGAACACAAAATGAAACAATGCTCCATTGGAGAATAAAGACAATGGGACATCATATAGATGTAAGAATTATGCTTATGCCAATAATATGCCTGTATGAATGACAATAGAAATTGAAGGAAAATTTCACAATGTAAATCTTGATCAGTGTTTAGTGCCACTAAAGAAGATTTCATTCCTCTTAGAAAGAGATGTTTTAGATGTTTCCACAGACTTGAAAGGAATTGTATATAGAGAACTTGGCTAGCACTAATATCATTCAGAGCTTTGATGGACTTTGAGCTATCTCTTTTTCTTCATCTCTGATGTACTGATTATCCCACTTAATCGCACACCTACTTTGAGTGTTGACTTGTCTATGTGGTTTAGTGCTATTCCAAGATTTTTTGTTATCATCAGGAAGCTTGCAATCATGTGCCTGTGTTTGTGCATGCATAAGTGAGTTCAAATGTGAGAGTGTGTTTGTTCTAAATTCCTGATCATATGTGGACAAAGATGTTGGAGGATGGCCAATGTCTTTCCACTTATTCCCTTAAGACAGTTTCCTTACTGAACCTGAAACTAGACTGTCAGCCAGAAAACCCTGTGAATCTCTTATCTTGAGCTCCTACAGCTCTGAAGTTATAAACATATGCTTGACCATACCTATATATTTTTTATAGATGCTAGAGATTTGAAGTAAGGTTTTAACATTTGTACAATGAGCACTCTTACCTGCTGATTGATTTCTTTAGTTCCTGTCATCAGTATTTTTTTTTAAAATATGTTTCAATTGAATAGAATTGTGTTAAATTCCTCACTTTCTTTCTTACCTCCAACCCCTCCCAGGAAACCTCCCTCAAACCAATCCTATATTCCTTACTCTTATGATGATTATTTCTTTTTCTTTGATTATTTTTGCCTCATAAATAAAAGAATATTTATCTATGTTATAATTACAACCTGTCGTATTTGTTTTCATTATTTACATGTCTAGTGCTTATTGTTTCAAGGCTGGGAATTCTGTAATGAATAACCAGTAAGGTAGCTCATCTCTGGGAAATGTTGCTGCGACCTAAACTCAGAATCTCCAAAAGACCACTATGCACTCTTATCTGCTGAGCTGTCTATTTCCCAAGCCCCTAGAAATAATTTTGACAAATGATTTAATGGTCAAGTTAAGTTTTAAAAGAACATGTTAGAAAAATTTATGTTGTAAGTAATATTTACCAAGCCTGAATAGTGTTGGTAAGTATAAACAGATGTATGCACTTGCCTGATTTCTACATGCTTTTTTGCAGAATAAGAAGAAATTGTACTTTTATATGCCCTTTGGTCTGCAACATTTGTTTCAGAGAATGTTTCTATCATCCCATTTATTATTCTTACTATAATGTTTGCATTCTTCACTTGACCCAAATGAGAGAAACCAATGATCCTCCCTAAGGCATAATGCATTTTCAGTTTTTCTATTTGCCCTTACATCGTAGATTGGATAATAAAAAAATTTTGAGTGGGCTTCAACTTATGGAGTGGGTCTTAAATCAATAAGAAACAGTAACATTGTTGAGGACATGATATTCATCCCACTACTGCACGAGTGAACATGTCTTACCAGGTAGTTCGTTGTATCATGCAAACATATGTATGTGTATGTGCAAACTTGCAAACTTGCTTGAGCTTATAAAAAAAATTCCATATAAAGTTGAGTATTTTTCTTTTAATGTCTGTAAATAATTTAAATTCTCCCAAATTTGGACTTTAATTGGAAGATTGCATTGAATCTGTAAATTGTTTTACGTAAGATTTTACTATGTTAATCCTACTAATTCATGATCATGGGAGGTAGTTCCATCTTCTAGTATCTGCTCCAATTTTTTCTTCAAAGACTTGAAGTTCTTGTCATATACATCCGTCATTTTCTTGTTTAGAGGTTCACCAATATATTTTATATTATTTGTGGATATCATAAAGGGTGTTGATTGTCTGATTTATTATTCAGCCCTTTTGCCCTTTGTATATAGGAAGGATAATGATTGTTTTAGATACTCTTGTATCCAGGCCCTTCATTAATGGTGCTTATCAGCTGTAGGAGTTCCCCAGTTCAATTTTTTGTAGTTGTTTATATATACCATACTATTTGTCTAGCTATTGGTCTTTCGGCTTTTTATTATACCAATAAGGTGCCTTAAGCAGGCAAGGTAAAACAGCAACACATTTTTATATAATTAACCAAATGCAACATAAATAAACATAGCATATCTTTGCCCAGTCACACAAATTCAACATAAAAAATGTAACTCAACATTTACATAGGTAAAGTAATATTCCCCAAAACATTTCTCTTCATTTAATTTGATGCTATCCATTGGCTTGCTATGTATTGCTTTTTTATGTTTTGTAATGTTCCTTGTCTTCTTGATATCTCCAACACTTTTTTCATGAACTGGTGTTGCTTTTGTCAAAAGAGTTTCACCATCTAATGAGATAATCATATTTTTTCCAGTTTGTTTATGTGGTGATGATATTGACAGATTTTCATATGTTAAGCCATCCCTGCATCTTGGGATGAAATTACTTGATTGTGGTGAATGATCATTCTGATATGTGCTTAAATTCATTTTGCTAGTATTTTATTGAGTATTCTTTTCATATGTGTTTATGAGATTGCTCTGGAATTCTCTTTCTTGCATTTTGTATCTTGCCATTTTATTGAAAGTATTTTTCAATTCTATAGGTTTTTCTGGTGCAGTCTTTAGGGTCTCTAATGTATAGAATCTGCAAGTAGAGATATTTGATGTATATCATCTGCATATAGAGATACATTCATTGACTTCTTTCTATCCTTATTATATTCCTTTTATTTGCTTCTTGAAATTGTTGTAACTAAGATGTTCTTTTTTTCTGTTATGAGTAAAGTCATATTTTTTATTCATGTACCCCTTGTTCAAACTCTCTTTTTCCCTCTCACTCATCCCAGTCACTCTTCTTGCCATCACTTTATCTCCTGCAGCAAAGGCAGGAGGCCCCAAGGTCCCAATGGGGCTTAGTTCAGAGTCTTCTTGTTGTTTGAGTATCAGGGTTACTGTGGTCTCATAAAATAAATTTGACATTTTTGTTTCTGTTTCAGTTTTGTGGAATAATTTGAGGAGTATTGGTATTAACTCTTCTTTGATAGTATTGTAGAATTCTGTACTGAAACCATCTGGTCTTGAACTTCATTTTCTTGGTTGGGAAATTTAATGACTGCTTCTATTTTCTTAGGAGTTAAGGTATATTTAAATTATTTATCCAATTTTTATTTAATTTTTTAGTTACATTTATGAAGAAGTTTATGCATTTCTTTTGGAATTTGCAATTTTGTTGAGTGTGAATGTGCCTCTTTAGGGTATACACCCAGAAGTGGTATTGCTGGGTCTTTAGGGAGATTGATTCTCAATTTTCTGACAAACCCTCATACTGCATTCCAAAGTGGCTGAACAAGCTTACAATCCCACCAACAATGGAGGAGTGTTCCCCTTGATCCGCATCCTCTCCAACATAGGCTTTCATCTGTGCCTTTTATCTTAGTCAATCTAATAGGTGTCAGATGGTATCTTAAAGTTGTTTTGACTTGCATTTCTCTGATGGCTAAAGATGATGAACACTTTTTCAAGTGCCTTTCAGTCATTTGTAGTTCTTCTGCTGAGAATTCCCTTTTTAGTTTTGAACTCCATTTTTTGATTGGGTTATTCAAGGTTTTGGGCTCTAAATTCTTGAGTTCTTTATATATCTTAGAGATCAATCCTCTCTCACTTGTAGGGTTGGTAAAAATCTTTTCCCGTTCTTCAGGCTGTCATTTTGTCCTATTTACAGTGTCCTTGGCTTTACAGAAGCTTCTCAGCTTCAGGAGATCTCACTTATTGATTGTTGATCTTAGTGTCTGTGCCACTGGTGTTATATTTAGAAAGTGATTGCCTGTGCCAATTCAGAGAAGTGTATTTCCAACTTTCTTTTCTATCAAGTTCAAAGTGGCTGGGTTTATGTTGAGGTCTTTGATCCACTTGGATTTGAGTTTTGTGCAGGGTGACAAGATTGGATCTTTTTGCATTTTTTGTACACACTACCATCCTGTTATGCCAACACCATTTGTTAAAGATACTATCTTTTTTACATTGAATATTTTGAGCTGCTTTTTCAAAGATCAGGTGTTCATAGTTTTTTGGGTTAATGTCTGGATCCTCAAGAATTGAGGCCTCATGTTGGTAGATTTTTTTTCCTTTGATGAAGATGAAATGTTCTTTTCCATCTAGTTTGATTGATTTTAGTTTGAAGTCTATTTTGTTAGATATTATGGTCACTGTACCAGTTTGGTTCTAAGGTCCATTTTTTTTGTAAACTTTTTTTATGAGGATACCATCAACCTAATACTAAGCCACTCAAAGATGCAACAAAGAAAGATAATTACAGACCAATCTCCCTCATGAATATTGATACAAAAAAAACGCAATAAAATTCTGACAAACCGAGTTCAACAACTTACAAAATAATCATCTACCACTATCAAGTAGGGTTCATCCCAGAGATGCAGGGATGGTTCAATATATGAAAAATTGTGAATGTCATCTATTATATAAATGAACTAAAAGAAAAAATCCACATGATTATCTCCTTAGATGCTGAAAAGCCTTTGACAAAACCCAATACTCCTTCATGATAAAAGTCCTGGAGAGATCAGGAATACAGGAATAATAACTAATTATAGTAAAGGTGATATACAGCAAGCCAACATCCAACATCAATCTAAATGGAGAGAAACTCAAAGCAATCCCACTAAAATCAGAAACAGAACAATGTTGTCCCCACCCTCTTTATGTATTCAATATAGGTCTTGAAATTTTCACTAAAGTAATAAGAGAATGAAAGGAGATAGGGGATACAAGTTGTAAAGGAAGAAGTGAAACTATCTCTATTTGTAGATGATATGATTGTATATATAAGTGACCCACAAAATTCCACCAGGGACCTTCTACACCTGATTTCTACCTTCAGTTATGTAGCAGGGTATAAGATAACTAAAAAAAAACCTCCTATACATTAAGGAAATAAGGACTGAATAAGAAATGAGAAACATCATCCTTTATTATAACTGCAAACAGAATTAAATATCTTCACATAACTCTAACCAAAGAATTAGCAGACCTGTTTGACAAAACCATTAAATCACTGAAGAAGAAAATTGAAGAGGATATCAGAAAATGAAAAGATCTTCCATGCTCATGGATAGGTAGGATCAACATTGTAAAAATGGCAAGATAGTATCTTCTACAAATGGTGCTGGCATAATTGGATGGTAGTATGTAGGAGAATGCAAATAGATTCATGTCTATCATTTTGCACAAAACTCAAATCCAAGTGGACTAAGGTCCTCAACATAAACCCATCTTCACTGAACTTAACTGAAAAGAAAGTGGGGTATACCCTTCAATGCATTGAGATAGGTGATCAGTTTTTAAATATTATACCAGCATCACAGACACTAAGAACAACAATTAATAAATGGGACCCTTGAAACTGAGAAGCTTCTTTAAGGCAAATGACATAGTCAATAAGACAAAGCAACAGCCTACAAAATGGGAAAATATCTTCACCAACCCTACAAGTGATAGAGGTTTGATCTCTAAAATTTATAAAGAACTCAAGAAACTAGAGCCCAAAACCTTGAATAACCCAATTAAAAAATGGAGTTCAGACAAAAAGTGAATTCTCAGCAGAATAATTACAAATGGCTGAAAGGTACTTAAAGAATTGCCCAACATCTTTAGCCATCAGAGAAATGCAAAGGAAAACAACATTGAGATACCACCTTACACCTATCAGAATGGCTAAGGATAAAACACAAATGACAACTTATGCTGAATAGGATATGGAGCAAGGGGAACACTCCTCTATTGCTGGTGTGAGTTCAAACTTTATAGCGATTTTCAAAAGCAGTGTGGAGGTTTCTCAGAAAACTGGAAATCAGTCTCCTCAATGATTAAACAATACCACTATTGGGCATATACACAAAGGATGCATATTCTTACCCCAAAGGCATTATTAGCTTAACTACTATTTATAATACCAAGATTCTGGAAACAACCTAGATATCCCTCAACTGAAGAATGGACTAATAAACTGTGCTACATTTAGACAATGGAATACTATTCAACAAAAAAAAAAATGACTTCCTAAAATTTGTAGGCAAATAGATGGATTTGGAGAATATCTTTTTGAGTGAGGTATCACAGGCCCAGAAAGATGGGAATGGGATGTACTCATTCATAAGTGGATTTTGTACAAAAAAACAAAATATATCCAAGCTGCAAACCACAAACCCAGAGGAGATTGGGATCAGAAGGAAAATTCAGGGAGACATCGAGAAAGTCCTCTAGGAAGAAAAAATAGTGAAGATCTTCTTAGCAAATTGGTATGATAGCAGGTAGCGACCATGGAGAGTTGGAAACAAATCATGAGAGGAGATGGCTGAGTGAGAGGAGAAATAATGAAGGAGAAAAAAGAGAAGGATATCTGGATAGAGAAAGCCAATTTGGTGTTGAAAAGAGGCTGCGGGATAGGGAAACCTCCATGAACTCACAGGATGTCCTTGGCTAGGAGGGGGGTGTCTAAGCAGAACTTTCACTATAATTAAATGAATGACCACCCTATGTGTCATTTTGAAACCTACATCTAGGAATGTACATAGGCAGAAGTAGAGATCCATAGCTAAGCACCTGGTCGAGATCTTGGTCCACCTAAAGAGTGAGAGGAGAGTCTATATAGCAAGGGGACAGAGATTATGAGGAGGAGGTCCACAGAGATGGCTGACTCTGAATCAAAAACAGCCTCCAAGGAATCATAAGGAAAATGATGTAAACCCTGCAAAAGTAGATGACTGTTGATTGGCATGAGCAGTATGTGGAACCTTGTGGAGTAGAATCTGACTATGTTCCTGTACATGAACTGGCACCTTGGAGCCCTTTTTCTACAGAGGAAACCTTCAACTATTCCTAATATTGGGATGAGGGAATTGGACCTACCTCAAATGGATACACCAGAGTGAATAGACCCACCTTAGTACTCCTTGCCCTCCTTGGAGAAAGGATGGGATAATGAGGTGCAGGGAGGGTGAGGGAGAACTGGGAGGATTTGGGAGGAGGGAAGAAAGGGCAAGCCAGGGCATACATGGGAAAAAACCTTTTAAAATAAAAAAAATATTCTCTTCTATTTCATGAATTTCTGTTGGTTACTGTAGTTCTTTTGTGCTTACCCAGATTGTCTCTTCCAAGAATTCCCTTGTTTTGTGTTCAAGTCTTAAAGCATTTCCTTCACCTGATTGTTTTGTGGGTTTTTTTTAATTCTTTACAGAATTTATTGATTTTCCTCCAATTTTTGTTTGTCTCTATTCACTTAATGAAATTTTTAATTTCTTATTTAAGGGCCTCTATCATTTTCATAATATTAATGTTAAGGTCATTTCGTTTTGCTTCAGTTTAGTTGGAATGGTCAGTTCTTGCTGTCTTAGGATTGCTGATATTTGGTGGTGCCATATTGTTCTTTCTGCTATTGAATATATTTTTATACTGGTGTTTACGCATCT
Source organism: Sigmodon hispidus (assembly GCA_004025045.1). NCBI lineage: Eukaryota > Metazoa > Chordata > Mammalia > Rodentia > Cricetidae > Sigmodon > Sigmodon hispidus. The sequence continues at coordinate 10,057 of PVIH01030038.1, forward strand.
TAATTTGGTATGATTATAGTTCTAAGTGCTGATTCTTGTGTTTGTCTTTGTTGGATGAGTGTGAGTTTTTTGTTTTGCTTTTCTTTATTTCCTGTTTCCTTTATTGACTTATCGTACAAATGGCCAAGAGATCTGGTGACAGGCATGTTTTCAGGTCCAGTAGGGTGTCTCAGCTGAGATTTGTTGGTGTTTCAGTTTCTAGATCCAACCTATGCTCCTGTTTGTCTGGCTGAAGAGTGACATACCTTTGCCTATGGTGTCTGCTAGAGTTGTAGGGAAGGGCAGAAGAATGAGTCAAGTATTGGGGTAACAGAGTCTAGTGGGTGGTATTGGTGGTACATCCTGCTGTTGGAGTCTAGTGGAATTCCACCAGAGTTGAGGGCAGGGCCCGCTGCCTTGGAGGTGCTGAGGTGGAAGTTAGAGGGACATGGGATTTGACCTGGAGCTTAGGGTCTGGAGGTTGGGACAGATCAGCTCTGAGGCCAGTCACTCACCTGTTATTTCAACTGGTGTGCATTGTACCTGTGCCTATGGAGTTTGCTTAAGTTTCAGGAAGGGCTGACCATAAGGAGGTGAGATAGGTTGAATTGGTTGGAGTGGGTCATAGGGAAATGGAATCCAGTGGGTGGCAGTTCTGGTCATGTTGACTGCAGGTAGGTCTTTCATCTGCTTTTTGTGTATTTCTTTATAAGATTTATACCTGTTTAAAGGCCTCTACAATCATCATAAAGTGGATCTTAAGGTTTCTCTCATCCTTCATCTGTGTTGGACTATTCAGGGCTACAGTGGGGTTTCTGGGCTTTGTTGGAAACATAGTCCTGGCTGTTGTTTGTGGCCTTAAATTTACATTTAGGCATTTGGAATTTTAGTGATTATAAAAGTCTAGGTGCCAATTTGTGGATACATGTTTATTTCATTAGTTTCTTTTTCCTCTCTGGTCTTGCTGCTGAGCCTATGGTTGAGTAGAGATTCTCTACCTGTATTGGCTTGCCATCTGATGACCTGGATGGCCTCTAATTCATTAGGGGTTGCTGCCCAAATGGCCTGGAGTTCTAGTTATGTATATATGGTCTCTGATGTGGTGAGGCATCCTCTAGGGTTCAAGACATTGGCTTGGCTGCAGTGCTGTAGGAGACTTGTGCCTGGTTTTCAGTGAGTTGGTCTGGTCTCTGATGTTCTGGATGTTGGCATGGCCTCTGGGTTTTAATACTCTGGTCTATCCTCTGGTAGAGTAAAAGGCTTCCACCAGTGTGTGGGACAGGACACGTTTTCCAGGAGTAGGGAGCAAATGGGCTTAGGCTGAATGCCTGCTAGCAGGGTGTGTTTGGTGGTTTGGAGGACTGCCTTACTTAGTTTTTAGGGAGCTTGACTATACTCTGATAGAGTGGAAGCCTTCCAACAGAGATGTGGACAGAGATATGGTGATGAGGAGTGGTGGGGCAGTTGGAGTTATGCTGGTTTTCATAGATCTAGTCTCACTTCTCATGGGATAAAATACAAGCTGTTTATTTATTCTTTTAAAATTTATGATTAAAAAATGATTATATTACATTATTTAAGAAAAAAGCAGGCCCATTGCTTCTGGTTCCAATCTCGGGACCAAGTGCTGTATGCAGAATCCTAGCACACTCTGGAGCAGGGGCAGGTAAACTCTGCCCCTGACCACATCCACAGCTCCTGCTGAGGGAAACGCCTCCACAACCTCGAACTGAGCTAACCAACTACAGGGGTCTCTGAAGGGCAGATTCAGACTCCGCCCAGAGGTGAGGAGGGGGCAAGAGGCCTCAGCGCCTATATCCTAGCCTGGGAGGGAGAGTTGAGCTCCCATTGCTTCGGGTTCCAATCCCGGGACCGGGTGCTGTCTGCAGAATCCCAGCACACTCTGGAACAGGGGCAGGTAAACTCTGCCCCTGACCAAATCCACAGCTCCTGCTGAGGGAAATTGCACGGCTACCCACCACGACCTCGAACTGAGCAAACCAACAACTGCAGGGGTCTCTGAAAGACAGAATCAGACCCTGACCAGAAACGTGACAGGAGGCATACAAACCCGAGTGCCACAATTGACCAGGACCCATCTAATCATGAACCACTGAAGCCATGGGCAAACGTCAGTGCAAAAAATTACATAATACTACAAAGGACAACATGGTAACTCCAGAAGAGAGTGGCGATCTTACAAATACAAGACCTGAACTGAGCAATGAAGAGGAAACAGAAGGAAGCAACACCAAAAATTCCCTTTTGATGATCATTGAAGCTCTCAAAGAAGATATGAAAAAAAGCCTTAAAGAAATAGAAGAAAATACAAACAAAACATTGGAAGAGATGAACAAATCTATGAAAGAAACATGCCAGGAACTAAAATCTGAACTAAAAGCTGAAATAAAAGCTGAAATAGAAGCAATAAAAAAGGCGCAAAATGAGGCAAAAATGGAAATAGAAAACCTGAAGAAAAAAGCTGGAACTGCAAATACAAGCATAACAAACAGAGTTCAAGAGATGGAAGATAGAATCTCTGAAGTGGAAGACTCAGTGGCTCAAATAGATATATCAGTCAAAGAAAATAGTAAAACTAAAAAAGCCATAACTCAAAATGTTCAGGAAATCTGGGACACCATGAAAAGACCTAATTTGAGAATAATAGGAATAGAAGAAGGAGAAGAATACCA
>PVIH01030040.1:0-12720 GCA_004025045.1 Sigmodon hispidus
CAATCTCCCCAAGGACCCAGCAATACCACTTCTGGGTGTATACCCTAAAGAGGCACATTCACACTCCAAAGGTATTAGCTCAACTATGTTCATAGCAGCATTATTTGTAACAGCAAGAACCTGGAAACAACCTAGATGTCCCTCAACTGAAGAATGGATTAACAAACTGTGGTACATCTACACAATGGAATACTACTCAACTGTAATAAAAAATGATATCCTAAAATTCGCAGGCAAATGGATAGATTTGGAGAATATCCTCCTGAGCGAGGTATCACAAACTCAGAAAGATAAGCAGGGGATGTACTCACTCATTAGTGGTCTCTAAGCAAACAAACAAGATAAAAAGCCAAGCATGCCGAAGCTGCAAACCACAACCACTGAACAGCTTGGGATCAGAATCACCCTGGACTAACCCTTTGGATCCCACTCCAACTATAGGAACACCTGACTCACTCTTTTTTTTTTTCTTTATTTTGTATTTATCAAAAAAAAAACAGTAAAAAGAATTTAAAATGCAGAAGAGTTTTAACAATAACTATACAGAGGATAAGAATCATAAGCATGGCTTATCAAGGGTAGAAATACAAATAAGATTGCTACACATATATTTTCTTTGTGTTCAGCTTTCCCTATATATACTTATTCAAGGTCTCTTCCCCCTCCCAACACATCTGGTCATTTTTCTTCTCTGCAACTGCCCATCCCCTCCCTGGGCAGGGAGCAGACAGTCCTATGGTCCCACTGACCCAATAATGCTTAGATCAGTCTCCACTCCTGGCCAAATCCAGTTCTTTCCCCCCTCCCTCAAGAGTGAGTCAAAAGAACTGGATTTGGCCAGAAGTGGAGACTAAACTAAGCATTATTGGATCAGTGGGACCATAGGACTGTCTGCTCCCTGACCAGGGAGGGGATGGGGACTTGTGGAGAAGAAAAACTGACCTGATGTGGCAGTAAGGGGAAGAGACCTTGAATAACGATATACAGGGATGGAAAAAAAATTCAGAGGGAAAGCTGAACACAAAGTAATTTTATGTGTAGCAATCTTATTTGCATTATCACCCTTGATAAGTCATGCTTATGATTTTTATCTTCTTTATAGTTATTGTTAACTTATCAGCATTTTAAATTCATTTTACTGTTTTTCTTGATAAATACAAAATAAATAAAAAAAGAAAATGTGGTGCATTTAAAAAATCATAAAACAAAATTATTTTATAATTATATGACCAGGGATTTATTAATAGTTAAATAATGATAGTAGAATTGTACTTACTATAATATCACTGTAATCACTAATTTCAGTAAGGCCTGTTTATGTAAATGCAACTAAACTTCTGAATTGTGGACATGAAATGAGCCAAATGTTAGCAGAGAATCCTTTAGATATGAAATATTAAATAGGATTTCTACTTTGTGAATATATTATACTTACAACCATAAGCACTTGGATCAATCTGTCTTCAGCACAACTCTATCTATTCACTCAGAGTGTGTGACTCATCCAAGGTTCAGAAAATCCTAAACAGATTTTAACAACAAAATACTTGTTATTTGTTAGTAAAAGATTTATGACATAAAGTAGTTCTTAGGCTCCTTCAAGTGTATTTCTTTGAAACAGAGAATATCACAGAAAACAACAGTTAAAATGCAAGCACAGTTCCTACTATACCACTACAACACAATTTCTCCACTCAAGGCTCAGAGATCACTGTGAAGTAAGGCAGAAAGATTGTAAGAACCTGAATTTCAGTGAGATTGTGGATAGATTGTTTCTCATGAACATTTCAGAAGCCACATCTATGAGGGTTCATTGACATAGTACCTAAACATGACTTGAAAAACAATGACACCAACATATATGCTAACTTAAATTAGTTGCTAATAATATTTTTAAATTAATGTTTGAATGTTTCCCAAGATAATATATGCCAATTTTACTATAGAGAAATTTTGACTTTATATGCAGTATAAAAGTAAATGAATGTTTTTCTATTTATAGTAAATTTTTATTGGGTATACTCTAAAATGGGACCTACAATATTATTGGGTTTTACCTACAATTTTTGTATTAGAGAAACTTTTCTCATGCTGGTAACTAGACAGGAAGAAAATCTATTTTTTTATGTATAAAATAGGAACAAGAAGATGAAGCATTTCTCACAAAATTGTTGTATATCTTCCAAAGTATGATATAAATAAGTTGTTGTCTAGGTAACTCTTTTGCATGTTTAATTCCACATGCCCATATATTTCATATATGTAAAGTTTATACTAAGTATATGATTTTTATTAGTTCTTTATGGATTTTAATTCTTCTTCTGACACTTTCCTGATCCAATTCTCCTACCCTTGCCTTCCTACTAACTTTGTGTCTTGTTTTGTTGTGGTGTTGGTTGTTTTATTTTGTCTTATCCTTCAAGACCAATTTGTGGTATCTAAACATCCTTAGAAATGTCTTGACCCTCAAGTGGCCAAGGTACAGATAAGAGGTGCCCAGAGAATGATCAATTTCAAAAGGAGCATATATACTTTATATACTTCCCAAGATTCATAGGTCATTGTCAATGAGTGGATGGAGAGTAAAAACCAGAATTAGTGGATGATCTTAAGGAAGCATTAATTTCTGCACATAGCAAGGTACCTACAAATATGGAATTACAATAGTTGTGCCATCATGCACATAGTCTGTGAGAACACATGTTAAATCCCAGGATAAAAAGTAGAGCCATGATGCTATTGGCAAATAGATAGTGGGAAAGGGAAAGATAGTTAGATTCTCTAAGAATGTAGCATGTGTTAAATGCTTCACACATCTTTTAAAAATTCATTTGTTATGTTCTCCTCAAGAATTTACATAAATGCTTATCTCTTTTTAAATAAAATGCTTACATAACTACATAGCCTTGCTCCAATTTCCAATTTCCTTGCTCCAATTCATTTTTCTAAAGCTGATTCTATTTACCATGGCAAACAAATAGGGTTATGTTAGTTTTGGACATTTTGGTGCACAGACAGCTATGTTGAATGCCATATTATTTTTTCCTAAGTTCCTATAATATTATCATATGAGTAAATCAAATCACAAAACCAATTCCATCTTTCTTTAAATGCAAACCAAAGGCATAGTAATGAATTGCATGATCCATCCTCATTTAGCAAGGGGTCAAAGTCAAGAACGCAATGTTTTGTATTGTTTTGTTTATTTGCTTGATAGTTTGTCTTTCACAGGTTATTATTTTGAAAATAAATATTTATATCATTAGACCAAAGAATTTTTAGGAGCGTCATTGGCATTTGAAACTTCAACTGATTATATTGCCTTTCATTTACTCCTTTTTCCTCCTCCTTCTAATCCTTTTGCAATTTGTTTGCTTTTAGCTTACATTCTAGGCAAATCAGATAAGCATTTGTTCTATGCTTTTTTAAACATGAGAATACACAAATACTTATATATCACATATACACATATTTTTAATACGACATATATTTCTACTTAAATATTTATCTTCAACTATTAAGGTTTTATAGAAATTTTTCTCTTGAGTATTTACTTTCGTGTGAAGAAATGACTTTATCATCAAATGGCCTTTCTTTTATCATTAAGGGCTGGGCAGACCTAGAGCTAATCCTTTCAAATTTACTGGTTGTATCAATTCTTTCATAGATGTACAGGTTTTTTTGAGTTTGATCCTCTTATGACTGTTCATCAGATAAATCATCAAATCAGTGTTGCAGATGCCACAAGAGTCTACTTTTTTATTACTAAATATAAGCCCTCTCACTTTCAGTTTTATTTATATATAGTAGAAAACAGGGGCTGAAATCAATAAGCCCCTCAATCAAGTTATGAAATAATGCGGCATGATCAGACAGACGTAATGGCGTTGAAAAGGGTCAGAGAAGGGCAGCAGAAATGATTAAGAGATGAAGTGCTTTTCATATGACTTGAGACTAAATCATTTGAGAATAATGTGAGTTATGTATCACTTTTTTCAGAGTCAAGAAGCATGAAGAAGACAATATATTCTTCTATTTTATTCTTTTAAAATTTTGCATACTCCAAACTATTCAAAGAGCTATATTTAAAGAATAAAAAATCAAACGGTCATGGGTTTGAGAAAGAACAAATCTAAGGGCTTATGGGAAAAATGGAAGGAGGAAAAGGAAAGGGAAAATGGTGTGGTTATATTTTAATGTGCACAATAGAAATAGTAAAAATGTATTTAAATGTGTCCACTAAAATTCAAACTACAAGCTATGAATATTCCAAGAATCACTCTATAATAAATATTGCTAATATTTTAAAATGATGTTTGGTATTTTCTTAGTTGGATAATACAATAATTTGTCACATTGAATAATTTATTCTCAATAAGTTAAATATTTTTCATTGTAGAAAATGTGGATTTTTTGATTATGGGTGTATATGTACATATGCTTGTGTATTGATGTTTGTGCCTATCTATTTATTTGTCATCTATCTATCTATCTCTATCAGTCTTTCATCTATATGTCATACATAAAAATAACTCAGTAAGGCAATATATTTGCTGTCTATAGTATATCTACTTGTCTTATTTATATTTCCATATCTTTCATAAAATATCTGGAGAAAATCTACTTGGGGAAAAAAGTGTTTATTGATTTCATCCTACATGTATAATCACAGTCTATCATCAAAGGAACTCCTGACAGAAACCTGAAGGAAGGAACTGAACCAAAGACCATGAAGGAATATTGCTCACTGACTTGTTCCTTGTGGCTTGTGCAGTCTGCTTTCTTATGCACTCCTTGTACCACCCACATAGGTGTCCTACCAAGCACAGTAGCTGTGGGTCTTTTCAAATGTCAATCATGTAGGAATATTTTCACAATCGATGTTTGCTCCCCAAAATAACTGCTATGAGTTGAGCTGTCTTAGAAACTACCCAGTACACTTTTTTTTTCAGTTTCTAAGATATATTTATTCTTTTTTTATTTTATTTTTTTTTAAGGATGAGTAAATGAGACCTGCCTGGAGTGGATGCTGAGCTGATCCACCTTGGGACTTCTTGTCCTTTGTGGGGAGGGGATGGGGAATGGAGAGGAGGGACACTGACAGCAGACAGAGAGGGATTTGGAGGGAGAGCAAGGGGATACATGGTGGGGGGAAACTTAATTTTCTAAAGAAATTAAAAAAAAATTAAAAAATAATTTCCATATATATCACTGTTCCCCTTCCCTTCTCTCTTCCCAGTCCTCTCTCAGCCTCTTCCCACCCCATCCATCATCTGTTCCCCAAGTAGAGCATGCAGTCCCAAGGTGAGTCAGGTCAGTTTGGTATGATTAGTTTAAGTAGGTCAGAGTCCCTCATTCCAGTATTAAGGTTGATCCTATTGCAAGGGGTTCCACAAACTGCTCACATTGTTTGGCAGTGCTCTATATTTGGAGGGTTTATTTCCTCTTCCTGAAGGTTACTCCTTCTTGATAAAAGTCTTGGAGAGATCAGGAATACAGGGAAAATACCTAAGCAAATAAAGACAATATACAGTAAGCCAACAGTCAATCAATTCCACAAAAATCAGGAATAAGACAAGAGTGTCCTCTCTTTCCTTATCTATTCAGTATAGTTTTTGAGGTTTATCTAAAACAATAAGACAATGAAAGGAGGTTAAGAGGATACAAATTGGAAAAGTAGAAGTGAAACTATCTTTATTGTGGATAATATAATAGTACACATAAGTGACAGGTAGAATTCTACCAGGGAACTCCTGCAGCTCATAAACACCTTCAGCAATGTAGCAGGGTACAAGATTAACTCAAAAAAATCAATAGCCCTCCTATACCCAGATGATAAGGGGGCTGAAAAATGAATCAGAGAAGCATCACACTCTATAATAATTGCAAATTGCATGAAATATTTTGAGGTAACTCTAAACAAAAAAAATGACAGATTTATCAAAAAATAGAAAGATTCCTCATGTTCCTGCATAGGTAGTATCAACATAGTAAAAATGACAATCTTACTAAAACCAGTACTCTACTTTAAAGCCAGGCAAAAGGCATAAATGTTTTAGAAAGCAAGGTCAGATTAAATTAATCTTTTCCTGTTTACTTAAATGTTGTATGTCTGAGAAGAATATAAAAATGTTCACTTTTATTTAAATCCTGAGGAAACTGAGAAATTTTAACATAAATTATAACAATCTACAAATAAAATTTCATTATTATACAACAGAATCTTGAGAACTTGAAAAATACATCTATGATTTGATGAGATTAGGTAACTATATTACTAATTAAATATTATACTTCAGTTAATTTGTATCTGTCTATACTTCTTTTGTGTTTTCAAGTCTATTTTAGAATGAATAATTCTTTCTAAATACTTGTTTTCATCAGGATACATTTACCAGAGTACTTTAATGATACAAAAATGACAATTAAATGTAAAGAACTATTATGTGAAATATTTTATATTTATTGAAATCTATTATAATGTTTGCAAATTTAATCCCTATCAATAGCATGTACATATAGTACATTTGTATGTTGCTCAATCTACAGATATTTGATAATATTGCTGTTAGATATTAGTGTTGGAAATATTTTCCTATGAAAATATTAGTTACATTTTATATATACATAAAAAATTGTCTTCACAAAAAAATTTTTCATTTTCTTTCTTATAAAAATTTGAAATATCTTTCTTTTACCTAATGATAATTTGAAATATTTTATTTAAAAAATGTTTCATAATAAATTACACTAATTCAGTCTAATTTTATCTATTATACCAAGTAAGAAGAAAGTAAGTATAGAGCATTTTCTTTGCTATTAATTAACAATTTTTTAATTTGTTTATTGTTTATAATGTTGACATTTGGTATTAAGCTAATTAGTTCTGCTTTCTAAAGAAAAATATCAGTTGCTTAATGCAACACAGGTTCATTTCCCACACACATAAAGATTGATGGCATTTGGGAAGGCTTAGTCCATCTGCTAGTGACACCATCTGGAACATGTGACCTTCAAGGACACCATGGAAGTGAGAATTTAGAAGAGAAGAAGACATAAATTCTTAAAAGCTTCGGCCAAGATGTGGCACATATTATTCTTCTCCATGTTTTTTCTTCTCACAGGTTTCAAAATCATTTGCATCACAATCTGGGAAGGCAAAGAGAAATGTTGAATATTTAGTGAGTATGAACTGTTTCTGTACCATACTCACAATGATAAATATTCTCAAAAACTTACTGTGTAGTGCATGAACATTGAGCTCTACCATTTGATCCTGACATAATGTGCATGAGACATATATGCACAGATGAAAGATATCTATCAATCCTACTCAGGATGAAGAGTAGTAAATTACTCAACCTCACACCCTGCAGATTTTCCTTCTAGCTTAAAAGTACTAACTGGTTTTGTTTTCTGAAGTAATAGCTTTCTAATGTCAAACAGGGATTAGCTTCTATTGCTTTTGTACTTAAGTAAAGAAAATCACACATTTATTTTGCTCAGATCATATATAAGAGATGTTATATGTATAACCATATAAAACCCTATCAGAAACAATAGAGAGAAAAGACGTGTTGTAGTGTTTAGAATGTAGAGAATATGAGTGGGACAATAAACATTCACAGCAAAAGAGTTGAAGGGAAGCTCCTGGGGATAGACATAGGCAGACATCAAGATAGATTGGAGAAGAAAGATGGATCCAAGTAAACTACATAAGTTATGTTTGAAATAAAGAAAGCTAATAGTCTGAATATTTATCAAACTTTTAAAACATCTTTAAAATGCTAAATTACTATATATTGGATATAACACTGGAATTGTTGGGAGGAAAAATCACTTCTTGAGAAGTAAACAATACAGCAAATAAGAGCCTAAGAAATCTCTTGTAACAGTAAGAATTGTATACAGATTACTTTTGCCCCTTGTCAGAAGTCAGAAAGTTGAGTAGAGAGATAGTTGTAGAACATGAAGAACACACAAATCAGAGCACTATAGAACATACATTATAGCTATGTTAAAATATTATCTCAAAATTATAAAATATGGATTTGTATATAGTTATATTAATTTTACACAGATACTAAAACCACACGTTTTGAGAATTTTGATGCTAATTTATGCTGTCCTAAATAAATAATTGTGGTCCAGTAAAAAATAAATGGAAGAATTAGGTTTATAAAGGGAGATCTGTGGCTTAAGAGATCACAGGGTCTAAGAGCCCAGGTTGTTATTCCAAAGAATTCTGATTAATTATAAATGGCACATACTATTCGTGGTGGTTATAATACATCCATTGGCATTAGCTGTGACCTACTGTGCTTTCTTCATCTGTAGTTGAGCCTAACCAGGCTTGAGGAGCTTTAGATTTTATGTTTTATGTGTCATGTATTTTAGAGAAAACATAAGTTTTACTACTGTATGTTTTTTTCTATTTTATTTTTTTTAGCTATCCTGAATGTTTTGCTTTTTTATATAAAGTGTGATACTGATTTTCAAAAGACAATAAAAAAATCTGTAAAATCCATTCTTGGAGTTCTGCTGCCACTCTTTCCTGTTACAGTCTTTGTTGTAACCCAGAGCAGACATTTTGGATATAGACATACAGAAGTAGCAAAATATACATGCACATAAAAATAAGATAAAACTAAAATTTTAAATGGAAAAGGAACTTGGCTCTGTATTATTCTTCATATAGATTTATTTGCATAAAAAATTTGCATACTATATAATAGTTTATATATGCAAGCTTCAGATATTCTTTCTCTCCTCTCACATAAACCATTTAAACAAACCAATATCTCGTAGGAAAATAAAAGCAGTTATTAAGAGACTTTGGGGGACAGGGACAAATTGCTCTCATTAGGAAAGGTAAATAAAAGTTATTTTATGAATGAATAGAAGAGGGAGAGAAACTACAACTAAAAGATGAGTGGGGGAGGGGCAGGGATAATGTGGACATGTGGTGATATAGCATTTTTATTTAAAAATAGACTGAAATATCAGAGACAAAACCAACCATAAAGCCAAGCTATAAAGGTCAGGGAGTAGTAACCCATACCTTTAATCTCAGCACACAGGAGGCAGAAGTCCTCAGAATCTCTATGAGTTCAAGGCTGAAAAGAGCCAGGCAGTGGTGGCACACATATTTAAACCTAGCACAAGGAAAGCTCAACCAGGTACTGTGATAGGTGCAGATGAAAAAAAGGTAAAGCAGGAAAAGGAAAAAGTTCTTCCCTTTGTCTGGTTAGTTAGAGGATTCATGCAGACAGGCTGAAGAATAGGATGCATGAGAAGTGGCTGTGTTTTTTTTCTCTCTCTCTCTCTCTCTCTCTCTCTTTCTCTCTGTGATATTTCAGCTTTTCCCCAGTATCTAACTCTGAGTTTTATTCTAGTACCAAATAGAATTTGTGCAATAGGGATGTGTGTGGTAAGATGGGGAGAAGCAGTTTAAATAAAGGACCAGTTGAGTTGAAGTTTAAAACTAAATACAGGAGAAACTTTATTATATATAAATGTGTGTGTGTGTGTGTGTGTGTGTGCGTGCATGCGTGCGTGTGTTTGAAAGTGTTTTAACTATAATCTCCAAATTGCTAGTGGGGCAGGTGGGGCTCAACTAGCATCTATTGATACCAGAAACCTTCAGTATAGATTGTGGATAACATTATATTCTTGGCCAAAGGTGTCCCATGGAAACATACAAATAAACCAGCATTTTGCCAGAACTTTCCATAAACAGATGGCAAGTCCTGTTCTGAAAGACAACATCTACACAATTCCTTTAAGAAAGAGAAATAGAGATGGTACCTACATAGAGCCTTTACCCAATATGCTGGCATCTTTAATACAAAAATGGTACACCATGGAGAATGCAAACACCAAACCAGTCACAAAAGTTTTTATATATAGTTGTGTTCTATCTGTAAGATATGTTAGGCAAAACTGTCACAAAGTTTGTGGAAATTATCAACAAATATCTGATTTAACTGAATATTCAACTTCACAAGTTAGAACACACCAGACATTGTTTATGCTAACAAAAACCTGAAACTTACAATAAAACCAATTAGTATACTGGTTAAAATAATAACAACAACAACAACAATAAAATGACTACTAATGGCATTGGGCTAATGTCATAGTTTATACTTACTGAGCTATCATCAGAGAAGCATAGTTCTACAGTAGATGGAAACAAACACAAAGTCCCAGAGAGAAACCTTGGAAGAATAAGCTCTAGATTGGATCCATCAAATTATTTCCTTCAGGGCTCAGGTAGACCTGAGAAGAAGAAAAAAAGAAATAACCTTTGAATTTATATTATGGCTTCCAGCTTAGTTCTTTATAAGACACCTGAGTGTGCAAAAGGGTGGATTTCTTGTCTGTGTCTATATATGTTTCTTGTGTCTTTTCTGGGCATTTTTCTTTGTTTTGTTATACTCTGATATTTTATTTTCTCTTAGGAGTACATCTTTTTTTCTAATAACAGAAAGGAGGAGGACATGAATGGGAGGGGAAGATGGGGAGAACTAAAGTGTAAAGGAGATATAATCAGTATATATTATGTGAAAATAGCAATTTTTAATAAAAGATAAAATGTTTTTAAAATGAAGACAAAAGTAAACAAAAAACAACTTGCCTTTGCCTATTTAAAATATTCAAAAAATCTTTTAAAAATGAGAAAGCAGTCTATCTAAATTATGTTTTTTCAATGATTTTTATAGAACATGAGGAAAATAATACATTCAGTTGCAATTTATATCTTGTTACTTTATTATTTGTGAGTAGAATATTTTACAAATATATGTGATACTAAAATATATGCTTTGAATCTTGCTCTCTTCAAAATTCATGTAAGAAATTCATCAATATAAAAAATTGATATACTGGTACATTACAATAATTCACACATTTTGAAGATTGATAAAAATTGTCAAGAGTTTAACATCAGTATGGATGATATAGCTCAAAATTAAGCTTTTTTAAGATACATAATATTGCCATCAATCTTAAATTTCCACATCAAAGGTTGTAAAATTAAATACCGATTAAGTGACATTCTTGTCTGGACAAAAGATTTGTCAGGAACCAACTCAACTTTTGTTATAAAGGGCTGATTCAAAAATATGGCATGTGTGTGATACAGAGAAACTTCTAAATACATTAAAATTTCTAGGGCTTTAGTTCTGAGTTCCTAGTGAGCAATAAATTCTTATTACTTATAATTTCCCCAGTGTAGTGGGATTGTGTTGTGTTTTATTGTAAATAATCATTCTGCTTACTGGTTTAATAAAAATGCTGATTGGCCAAAGGCAGACAGGAAGTATGGGCTGGACTACCAGACTAAGAAAACTCTGTGAACAGGAAGAAAAGAGCAGAGAAGTTACAGAGAAATCAGAGAGATACCACAGAAACACCAGGAGAAGAAGCAGAGGAAAGAAATAGAAATACTGCTTGGAGATAAGGTACCAAGCTGCCTGGCTAAACAAGATAAAAATCATGGGTCGATTTAAGATTAAAGAGTTAGCAAGTTATATGTCTTGGGCCATAATCCAGTCAGCATAAAATTCATATAATTATCTGCATGCATCTGTGGGACTGTGTGACTACAGGTCTGAAAGTCAAAACCTCTAGCTAGACAGGAAAGTCTGGGCCAGAAACTAAATACAGTACACCAGAGTAACGTATTTTAATACTCTTAGTAACATTGATCATTGTCAATCCAAAAGAAAAATGAAATTAAAGGATATGTATTTGTGCTGAAAATGAAAACTCATTTTTCAACTATCTATATACTTACATTTTGTCTATTTGCATAAGAATATATCCTCACTGAGCTTCTGTATGTGCATGTGCATAGTTGTATATAGCAGACTGATAGGATAAACAGCAGAAGATGGGATGTTGAGTCAGGTAGTATTTCAGTAGATTTTGATCTGAGGCATTATTTGAGCCTCATACCATAGATATGAGGCATAGTTGCTGGTTTATTGGGGGAACTAGCTAATGTTAGGTAAATTATTCTGAACCAACAGCACAATACATACATTGTTGATTTAAATTTTGATTACAAGAACTGGGAGTAAGAAAGTTACTGTTCTTTTTCATCCCTTTGTCTTGGCACAGAGTAAGTTTAGATGGTTCCCTATAAAAGCTACAGCTTCAAGTAAAGAAAAGTGAGTAATTGCAGCCATCTGACTTTTTTTCAGAGAGTACTAGAATCTGTGAAAGAAAAATAAGTCACTGAGGTATATAGATGACAGCTATATGGAATGACATTTTATGCGATATAAAAGTAATTAGGGAATTCCAGCTGATGAAGTCTAAGATGTTCTAAGAGTCATGGGAGCTTGTGATTTGTTTATGGTGTTAATACTACCTGTTACTCAGTTTTTAAAAAAGTAACAATGGACTAGGGATTGCGGATATAACTCTCGGAAAATTACATATATAAATATAAAGTATTGTAAAAGGTTTTTTCCTGGGCATCCGTTTGGGCCCGGAGGTTTTTACCCTAGCCCATGGTGGAGGTTTGGAACCTGGTCTGCGTGGCAGGTTTGTCCCCCAAAGAAATGAATCACATGCTTATATCCTTTATACTGTTTGGCCCATATCTTGAGCACATTACTAGCTAGCTCTTTCATCTTAAATCAACCCATTTCTATTAATCTTCTGGCCACGTGGCCCAGCACATGGCTCACCTGTTTCTTTTTTTTTTTT
>PVIH01030041.1:0-12717 GCA_004025045.1 Sigmodon hispidus
ACTGATATATCTATTTGAGCTACTGAGTCTTCCACTTCAGAGATTCTATCTTCCATCTCTTGAACTCTGTTTGTTATGCTTGTATCTGTAGTTCCAGCTTTTTTCTTCAGGTTTTCTATTTCCATTTTTGCCTCATTTTGCGCCTTTTTTATTGCTTCTATTTCAGCTTTTATTTCAGCTTTTAGTTCAGCTTTTAGTTACTGGCATGTTTCTTTCATAGATTTGTTCATCTCTTCCAATTTTTTGTTTGTATTTTCTTCTATTTCTTTAAGGCTTTTTTTCATATCTTCTTTGAGAGCTTCGATGATCATCAAAAAAGAATTTTTGGTGTTGCTTCCTTCTGTTTCCTCTTCATTGGTCTGTTCAGGTCTTGTATTTGTAAGATCGCCACTCTCTTCTGGAGTTACCATGTTGTCCTTTGTAGTATTATGTAATTTTTTGCACTGACGTTTGCCCATGGCTTCATTGGTTCACGATTAGATGGGTCCTGGTCAGTTGTGGCACTCGAGTTTGTGTGCCTCCTGTCACCTTTCTGGTCAGGGTCTGATTCTGTCTTTCAGAGACCCCTGCTGTTGTTGGTTCGCTCAGTTCGAGGTCGTGGTGGGGAGCCGTGCAAATTCCCTCAGCAGGAGCTGTGGATGTGGTCAGGGGCAGAGTTTACCTGCCCCGCTCCAGAGTGCACTGGGATTCTGCAGACAGTACTCGGTCCCAAGACTGGAACCACAAGCAATGGCCCCACTTTCTTTTCTATTAAGTTCAGTGTAGCTGGGTTTATGTTGAGGTCTTTGATCCACTTGGATTTGAGTTTTGTGTAGGGTGATAGGTTTGGATCTATTTGCATTTTTCTACACACTACCATCCAGTTATGCCAACACCATTTGTTGAAGATACTATCTTACTTCCATTGAATATTTTTGGCCTCTTTGTCAAAAATCAAGTGTTCATATGTATGTGGTTTAATGTCTGGAACTTCAATTCAATTTCATTGATCCACAAATCTGTTTTTATGCCAGCACCAGGCTGTTTTTATTACTGTAGATCTATAGTATAATTTGAAGTCGGGGGTGGGGATGCCTCCTGAGGTTCTTTTGTTTAGCAAAATTTTTTGTCAATCCTGGCTTTCCTGTAATTCCAAATAAAATTGAATATTGTTCTTTCAAGGTCTGTAAAAAATTGTGTTGGAATTTTGATGGGAATTACATTGAATCTATAGATTGCATTGGGTAAGATTTCCATTTTTACTATGTTGATCCTACCTATCTAGGAACATGGGAGATATTTCCATTTTCTTATGTCCTCTTCAATTTCTTTCTTCAGAGATTTAACATTTTTGTCAAACAGATCTAATACTTCTTTGGTTATAGTTACACTGAGATTTCTAACGCTATTTTCAGCTATTATAAAAGGTGATATTTCCCTTATTTCTTTTTCATTCCTTTCATATTTAGTGCATAGGAAGGCTGCTGATTTGTTTCAGTTAATCTTGTATCCTCCTACATTGCAGTAACTGTTTATCAGCTGTAGCAGTTCCCTGGTAGAATTTTGTGAGTCATTTATACATACAATCATGTCATCTGCATACGGAGATAGTTTGACTTCTTTGTTTCCAGTTTGTATCCCCTTAATCTCCTTTTGTTCTCTTATTGCTTTAGCTAAAACTTTGAGAATTATGTTGAATAGATAAGGGGAGAGGGGACAGCCTTGTCTAGTTCCTGATTTTAGTGGAATTACTTTAAGTTTTTATCCAATTAGTTTGATGTTGGTTGTCAGCTTTTTGTAAATCACCTTTCTTATATTTAGATATTTTCCCTGTATTTCTGATCTCTCCAGGACTTTCATCACAAAGGAGTGCTGGTTTTGGTCAAAGGTTTTTTCATTATCTATCATGTGTTTTTTTTTTCCTTTGATTTGTTTATAGGATTGATAATATTTATAGTCTTCCATATGTTGTACCATCCCTGCATTTCTGGGATGAAGCCTACTTGATCGTGGTGAATGACTTTTTTAATATGTTGTTGTATTTGGTTTTGCCAGAATTTTGTTGAGAATTTTTGCATCAATGTTCATGAGGGAAATTGGTCTGTAACCTCTTTCTTTGTTGCGTCTTTGAGTGGCTTAGGTATCAGAGTTATTGTGGCCTCATAAAAAAAGTTTGGCGATATTCCTTCAGTTTCTACTGTATGGAACAGTTTGAGGAGTATTTGTATTAGCTCTTTTTTGAATATCTGGTAGAACTCTGCACTGAAACCATCTGGGCCTGAGCTTTTTTTATTTGGGAGACTTTTAATGACAGTCTCAATTTCTTTTGGTGTTATAGGACTGTTTAGGTCTTTAATATGATCTTGATTTAATTTTGGTAAATTGTAACTGTCCAGAAAGCTGTCCATTTCTTCTAGGTTTTGCCTTTTTGTGGAGTATATATTCTCAAAGTATGACCTGATAATTCTCTGGATTTCCTGGAGGTTTGTTATTATGTACCCCTTTTCATTTTTGATTTCGTTAATTTGGATACTCTTTCTCTATGTTTTGGTTAGTTTGGTTAAGGGTTTATCTAACTTGTTGACTTTCTCAAAGAACCAACTCCTTGATTGATTGAATTTTTGTATTGTTCTTTTTGTTTCAATTGTGTTGATTTCAGCTCTAAGTTTGATTATTTCCTGCCATCTATTTCTTCTAGGTGAGTTTGCTTCTAATATCTCAAGGGCTTTCAGCTGTGCTAATAGATCTGTTGTGGTGGATTTCTCCAGTCTTTTCATATAGGCATCTACTGCTATGAATTTTCCTCTTAAGAATGCTTTCATTTTATCCCATAAGTATGGGTATGTTGTGGATTCATTTTTGTTAAATTCTAGGAAGTCTTTGATTTCTTTCTTAATTTCTTCCTTGTCCCAGAGGTGGTTTATCTGAGTGATGTTTAGTTTCCATGAGTTGGTAGGCTTTCTGTGATTCTTGATGTTGTTGAACTCTAACTTTAGACCATGGTTATTTGATATGGTACAAGGAGTTTTATACCCATTTGTTTTGTACCTGCTGATATTTGCTTTATGACCCAGTATGTGGTCAATTTTAGAGAAAGTTCCATGGGGTGCTCAGAAATATGTATATTTGAATGAGTTTGGGTCCATTTGGGTCATAACTTCTATTTCACTGTTTAGTTTCTGTCTGGTCGACCTATCCAAGGGTGAAAGTGGGGTGTTGAAGTCACTCACTATTAATGTGTCGGCTGCTTTTGTGAGGTCACAGTGCTCTGATGCCAGTTGTCACCTCTTCACCTCTCAGCTATGTGTCCAAGGACTTGGCTATTCTCCTGTTGCTATTATGCCAGCCATATTCTGAGCAGACATTGTTCCGCCAAAGCCAAGTGGCCATCTCAGGGCCTGGGTTCAGTGGGCAGATGTCCCAAGACCATACTATTAAATAAAATGAGCCAGGCTCAAAAAAATAAACACTTCACAACTCTACACATATGTAAAACCTAAAATTACTGGATCACATGTAAGTCTAGAGAAAACACAGTAGTATTATTGGCAGGACAGAGAAGAGAGGAAGAGGAAGAGACATTGGTTCATGGATGTAAAGTCTGTTGTGGGATGATCTTTCTATACATTATGAATATGTGTTCCTATCATTGGTTAATAAAAATTCTGTTTTGTCTTATGGTAAGACAGTTTATAGCCAGGCAGGAAATCCAAACAGAAATATTGAAGAAGAAGGGTGAAATCTAAGAGACACAATCCAGCCATCCAGGATGTAGGATGTTACTGTACTGGTAAGTCACTTGCTATGTAGCAATACATAGATGAATAAAAATGGGTTAATTTAAGATGTAAGAGCTAGCTAGTAAGAGCCTGAGCTATAGACCAAAGAGTTTGTAATTAATATAAGCTTCTGTGTGTTTATTTGGGACCCAGCAGCAGTAAGACACCAGAAAACTTCCAGCTACAAAAGTCCTGTATTGCTGTGGATATTAGACCTCTGAATCTCTGTGACAAAAACCTAAGAAATATCACTTGCCCATGATTGGTGGGGTCTATTGTTTCTGGCCTTTGCTGATACAGCACAGAACTGCCTGAAGCATGTGGAAGAAGATGGGTCCTCCTGGAATGGCACCAGAGAGACAGGGAGGCAAAGAAAGTATAGTTACCAAAGGCACACCTCTTAGGAATTTACCTCCTCTGTCCAGGCACCACTTCTCAGTTGTCCAAGTGCTCAAATGTCTTTACTGAGCTATTTATCTAGTTTCTTTATTATTCCTTTAAATGTTAAATGTCTGCAGATCTCTGCACTGATTCAGACAGGACGTTGGCCATGGTTTTTTGCCCAGGCTTGCTGAAGGTCTATCACATGCATTATCTTTTATTGAAGAGCTTGTATCTTTAGTTTCATTGATTTCTACAATGCCTTTTAGTTGTCAAGTTCATTGGTCATTACTCTTGTAATTATTTCACTGGCAAAAAATATAACATCACTATTTATTTCCTTGGTGGATATTCTGTTCATTATTTTGTGCTTCCCTGAGGATGGTTAGGACGTTGATAATCCTGTCTCTCTCTTCCTTAAGATAGGCTCTTTCTGTATCCCAGTCTATCCTCAAGCTTGAAATTCTCCTGCCTCAACTTCCCAAGTGCTAGGATTACAAGATTGTGCTATCACACATGACTAATTTCTTCACTTTTAATTAATTATGATACACATCCTTATGGTGTACACTACTGTATTTCTAACTCACATATGCTGATATATTCTAGACTATTTTCATTTGGTTCTAGATATTTTTAAAGTTTACCTTTTTGATCAATAAGTTATTTTGAAAGATTGTTCACCATCTTCCAAATGTTTGAAATTGTTCTATTACCATCCAGCTTTTGATTTCTGCTCAGGCTTAGGCAGCATAATTCCATAATTCCCATTGTATTATGTTTATTGAAGTTTATTTTTGACTAATGATATAGTCCTTTCTGGTGAAATCTGAGCATGTGTTTGAGAAGTAAATTATTTTGTTTTATAAAGAGCTTTTTGTAAATATCAATTTGCTTCATTTTAAAGGTGTTGTACAAGTCTGTCTCTTGTTGGAAGAGCTAAGTCAAAGGATTTAACTATAAATGTTCATTTTGCCTTTCAGCATTATCAGCTAGTGTTTTATGTATTTTGAAGCTGTTGTTAGGTGCATACTTATTTAATATTGCTCACTTTTCCAGATTTTTTATTTTTTTAATTCTATTTTACATTTTGTCAACTTGTCAACACAGCAGTGAGGGAGTAGTGCCATAGGCAAGCCTGTAGAGCATTTTCTTGATTTAAGATTGATGTGGGAGAGCCCAGCCTATTGTGGATATTGTACACCTCTGCGGTAGACAATAAGCAAATTGAGCAAGCCAAGGGAGCAGATAGAAAGTATTCATCCCATGGCCTCTGCATCAGTTCCTGCCTTAAGTTCCTACTCTGACTTTTCTTCATAATGGACTATGATCTACAAGCTCAAATAAAACTTTTCCTCCCAAAGTTGCTTTTGGTCATAGTACTTATCACAACCTAACAGGCATACTGACCATTTATCATTACGTAACACTTCTCTATTATTATTGTTGTTGTTATTTTGCTCTGTTTTCATTTGATTTCTCAAAATAGAGTGTCTCCACATAGCCCTGAATGTCATGTAATTCACTATGTAGACCAGACCTGTTGCAGACTTAGAGATCCACCTGTCTCTGCCTCCAAGTTCTGAGATTAAAGGCATCTGCCATCACAACTGATTGCCTCTTCATATGTTTCTGCTTCTTTCTGTATTATTTTCTATACTTTTAGCCTTTCTGTACCACTTATATAAATAGCATATATTCTTCCAGTTTCTTACAGATAGTACATCACATGGTATTTAATCCTCACAATAATCACTGCTTTCAATTGGTATGTTAGACCAATTAGTTACAGTTGATTTATAAATAGGTGTGCCACTCTACTTCGAAATCATTATCAGTGCATTTGATCATACAAAATGAAGGGTTTTATAAAGACTTCTACACAAATCTATTGTGCATTTTGGCTGTAGTCAGAGCTATCACCTTTCCTCATCTGCCTCAATGACCTTTATCAACCTTTCTATCTTGTTAATGTTTTCCTCCTCTTTCTTATATCCCTTTTTCTCCTTATAGATTCCACATATGGTAAGTATCATAATTCTCTTTCTAAATCTAGCTTATTCTGCTGAGTGAGATGATACCCAGTTTCAACCATTTTCCTGTATATATCATAATTTCATTCTTCCTTCTGAAATAATAAAACTTCATTGTGTATATAAACTTCATTTTCTTTATCTATTCATCCGTTGGTGGGTCTCTAAGGTGATTCCATATCTTGACTATAGTGGGGAGACACAGAAAACATGGCTATGCCAGTATCAATAGTAAGTAGGATTTCTTTCTTCCAGATATACCCAGGAATGGCACATTTGGATCCTATGGAAAATCTGTTTTCAGTATTTTGAGGAGCCTGCATGTTGATTTCTGTAGTGATTGTACTAACTCACACCCCTACTAAGAAGTATAAGATTTCATTTCTACACTGCTTCTTTAGTACTGCTTGTTCTTAGTTTATTGATGTTAGCAATTCTGACTGGGGTAAAATGGAACCTCAACATAGTGTTGATTTATATGCCCTTGATGAATGAAAATGTTACCATTTCATTTGAAAAGTATCTTGAGAAATCACCATATTGATTTCCAAAGTGGTTTTATGAGTTTACATTCCCACCAGCAATGGGGGAGTGTTTCCCTTACTCCAGATGCCTTCCAGCACAGGCTGAATGTGAATGACAGTCAAATGTGTTTTTGATCTTAG
The DNA here is from genome assembly GCA_004025045.1 of Sigmodon hispidus. Lineage (NCBI taxonomy): Eukaryota > Metazoa > Chordata > Mammalia > Rodentia > Cricetidae > Sigmodon > Sigmodon hispidus. Next base: position 6,838 of record PVIH01030041.1, read on the forward strand.
CCATTCTGCCAGGTATAAGATGGTATCTCAGGGTCTTAATTTGCACTTCCCTGATGGCTAAGAATTTTGAGCAATTTTTTAAGTGCCTTTTGGCCATTTGAAATTCTTCTGTTGAGAATTCTGTATATAGCTCTGTACCTCATTTTTAATTGGATTATTTGGGTTTTTTAAATTTCTAGTTTCTTGAGTTCTTTATATATTTTAGAGATCAGCCCTAAGTCATTTGTAGGGTTGGTGAAGATATTTTCCCATTCTGTATGCTGCTGATTTGTCATATTGACTGTGTCCTTTGCCTTACAAAAGTTTCTCAGTTTCAGGAGGCTCCATTTATTAATTGTTACTTCAGTGTCTGTGCTACTGGTGTTATATTTAAGAATCCAGTATGGTGGTTTCTCAGAAAACTGGGATTCAATCTACCCAATGATCTGGCAATAGCACTCTTGGGCATATACCCAAAAGATGTACATTATACCCCAAGAACATTTTCTCTACTATGTTTATAGCAGCATTATTGGTAACAGCCAGAACCTGAAAATAACCTCTATGCCCCTCAACTGAAGAATAGATTTTAAAATGTGGTATATTTACACAATGTAGTACTACTCATTATAAAAAAATGACATTCTTAAATTTGCAGGCAAATAGATGGAACTACAAAAAAATCATCCTGCGTGAGGACACACAGAAAGACACACATGGTATGTACATACTCATAAATGGATTTCAGATGTAAAACGAAGGTAACTAGGCTACAATTTACAACCCCAAGAAGCTAGATAACAAGGAGAAAACTAAGAGAGACATCCATGGAACCCTCCCTCAGGAAGGGAAAATAGAGAAGATCTGAGTAAATTAGGACTATGAGTGAGGGGGTAAGGGGAGGTGGGAAGACAACATGAGGAAATGAGATGGTTGAGTTAGGGGAGGGACAGAGAAGGAGAGCAACAAAATACACATTTTGATAGAGGGAGCCTTTGTGGGGTTAGAGAGAATTACCCAAGAACCCACAAAGATGACCCCAGCTAAGACTCTAAGCAACAATGAAGAGGGTGCCTAAATTTGCCTTACCATATAAACTAATTGATGACCACCCTAATTGTCATCATAGAACCTTCATCTAGCAACTGATGGAAGCAGATGCAGAGATCCTCAGCTAAGCACTGGATCTAGCTCCCAGTCCAGTCAGAGGAGAGAGAGAGAGAGAGAGAGAGAGAGAGAGAGAGAGAGAGAGAGAGAGAGAAGAGATTTTATGAGCAAAGGCATCAAGATCATGATGAGGAGACTCACAGAGAGATCTGACCCAAACTATGGGGACTGACAGCTGGGGAACCTGCATGAGACTGAACTAGACCCTCTGAATGTGAGTGACAGTGAAGTGTTGTGGGCAGTTTGTGGGGCCTCTGTCAGTGGGACCAGAATTTATTCCTAGTGCATAAACTGGCTCCTTGTAGCCTATTCACTAAGAGAAACATCTATCTTGGCTTAGATACTGAGGGGAGGGGCTTGGTCCTATCTCAACTGGATATGCTAGAGTGCATTGATTCACCCTGGGAGTACTTACCCTCTCTGAGGAATGGATGAGGGAATGGAATTGGAGAGGCTGGAGGATGACTCAGGAGAGAGAAGGGGAACAGTGGTGGCTATGTTAGAAAAATTTTAAATAAAAATATGTAAAAAAGTATATTTTTAGCTCATTACCCGTTTATTGATGAGATAGATACTTTTTTCTTTTTTAAAGATATATATCAATGCATGTCTGTGTGTGGTTTGTGCACATGAGTGCAGGTACCCATAGAGACCAGAAGAGGTTGCTAGATTGCCTAAAGCTGAGTTACAGGTGGTTGTGTGTTGCCCAACATGGATGCTGGGAGCTGACCTCAAGTCCTTTGGAAAAACAGTAAGTGCTCTTAAGCACTGCGAATCTCTCCATCCATATTTTCTTGTTTGCAGTTTAAGATTTTTAATTCTTTATATATACTTGATAGCAATGCCTCATTGAATCAGCTGTTTCTTGACTCCATATACTACCATATTATTTATTTTTTGTTTATTTCTTCTGCTTCTAGTTTTATTCTTTGTTTTCTCTTGTCCACATTCTTTTCTGTTATTTGAACTTCTTTGCTCTTCTGTTTTATTGCAGTTTTCACTTTATCTTTTCATATATATGTATCTATATATATGTATAAGTCTCTTACTTAATCTGTCACAGCATTTCCACACACATACTCCTGTCTAAGCCATCTCTAGATTACATTTAAAATTTAATCTAATACAAAACTATGGAAATACTTACTACACTGTTTATGTAATGATGACAGAAAAAATATTGATACACCTATGTAATCTCCTTTCTGCTGCTGTGCAGAACACTCTGGCCAAAAGTGACTAGGTAGGAAAGGTTCACTTGAGCTTACTACTCCAGGCCACAGTACCCCCCTGAGGGAAGTCAGACTTGCTTAGTACAGAGCACTACTTCTGACAAAGGGACCTACTTCATGGTATAAGAACTACAGCGGAATCCATGGAGGAGGATGTCTGATGACTGGCTTGTACATCAGAACCTGGAGGCAGGAACTGATGCAGAGCCATGGTTGGGAGGTGGGAGGTGGTGCTTCTGGCTCATGCTTAGCTATCTTTCTCATGTTTTTATTCCTGACAGGGTTCAAACTGTGTAGCTTTGACTAGCCTAGAACTTATTGTGTAGACCAGGCTGGCCCTCAACTGATGACGATCCACCTGCCTCTGTCCTTTCAGTGAGAGCAAATGTGTGTAACACCTACACCAAGTCCAGCTAGCTGTTTTATACAGCTCAGGATCACTTGCCTAGAGATGGAATTGCCCTACAGTGGTCAGCATCCTATTGTACAAATTAACAATCAAGACAATCACCTACAGACATGCCCAAAGACCAGTCTGATTTGAATAATTCTTCAGTTGAGGTACTTTTTTTCAGATGACTCTAGGCTTTGTGGTGTTGATATTTAAGTAAATTAGGACACATGCTAACATAGACACAATTTCCCCCAAATATTTCCCATTGATTGGCTTTATAGAATGGAAACCTGTATATACAGAAGCCTCTTATGGGGGCTTATGTGAATTCAGTGCCACAAGAACACACACTAGTAATCGGCACAGGTGGGATTTGAACCCTGCACATCAACTCCAAGCCCCATTCTTCTTTACAACTACTTGCTGATTTCACACAGTCATTTTACTACTCAGGAACATAAAGCTTATGCCTTCTTTCCTCAGACAACAGTGACTGATGTTAGCTCTTACATGCTGGAATTAGATCATCAGGTCCAAATACAGTTTTGTTCAATAAAACAATAACAACCTGAGAGGATTTATAGTTTCCCAAGTCCTTGTTTCTTTGTGGTGACTTGTTTATTAAATGGCCACGTCCTCAGCCTTGTAGCCACATCCTTTGAAAGCACAGCTCTGTCAGAAGGCTGACTCTATACTTCAGTTTGGCAGATCATCACTGTGGCAGATTCAAGGCTACTCATTCTAAAGGCAGTTAGTATGCTTAAGGATTACAAGAATTTTTATACTCACTTATTATTTCTTTTGTGTGTGTATTCATGCATGTGTATTTGGATACACATGTATTATGGAACACGGGTGGGGAATGAAAGGACAATCTGTGAGAGTCAGATTCTTCCTTACATTACATAGATTCTAGGGACTACATTTAGGTTCTTAGACTTAGTCAAGCTATACGCCAGAGGCTGCAAGTGCCTTACCCTCTGAGCTATCTCTCTAGATCTGGCTCACAGTGCATTATTGTTTCTTCTGGAATTAGGGATATGTAGCTGGCAGGCGAGGTCTAGAGAAAGTCTGTAAATTCTTCCTCCACAAAAGAAGTTTGCTCAATAGTTGCTGGGGCCTGATATCCCAACTAATAAAGTTATACTAAAAAGATGTGAAAATAGGAGAGAATTTGTTGGGAAAAGAAAGGGTTCCACAATAGTGGGAAAAAGATGGTGAAGAGTAAACTTGTATTTATATCCATGTATAAAACTGTTAAAGAAGTATCGTTTGGGGTAGAAAAAGTGGTAAGTTATTCAAGTGTCAGGGCATCTGAGACCCAGAAAGGCCTCAGTATTGTTAGTATGTAAACATCGCCCTAGCTTGCCTCCTAGGCGTGGTCGCATGATTCCAGCATTGCCAAGTTGCGGCCATGCCCTTGCCCGCAGAACACGCCTGTTGGCAGACCACACTCTGTGGGGCATGCCTCAGGGTGTGTCTACATGCTCATCTTTTTTTTTTCTTTAAAGATTTATTTATTTATTTATTTATTATACATTATACAGAAGAGGGCACCAGGGCACATCATAGATAGCTGTGGGCCACCATGTGGTTGCTGGGAATTGAACTCAGGACCTTTGGAAGAACAGTCAATGCGCTTAACCTCTGAGCCAACTTTCATGGTCACCCTTTAAAGAGATGCAATATGTGGCAGGGATCTCTCTTTCCTAGCCCCTCTCCCTTTCTTCTTCTTCTTCTTCTTCTTCTTCTTCTTCTTCTTCTTCTTCTTCTTCTTCTTCTTCCTCCTCCTCCTCCTCCTCCTCCTCCTCCTCCTCCTCTTTCCTCCCTCCATCCCTCTCTCTCTCTCTCTCTCTCTCTCTCTCTCTCTCTCTCTCCTTCCTCCCTGACCCGTTCCATTTCCTGGATTTCCTGGCCTCCTGGCAGCATGTCAGCATGTTTCATTCTTTCACCCACAAAATACTAACAAGTATATCCAAAAGAACAAGTGGGGTGCTCCTCAGAGGAACGAGAGAAGCAGACTATTCCCACTGGAGTAGCTGAGGCCTCTATGGCATGACTGTCAAGAATTTTTATAATCACAGGTGCAGGGGTAATGCTCAAGCTACAAATCAAGAGGTTATGTCTACCTTAGTTTGGGAACAGTTAAGAACACAATGTGTGTGTGTGTGTGTGTGTGTGTGTGTGTGTGTGTGTGCAAGTGCACCTGACCTTGTGGTCTTCAGCTATGGCCAAATCAAACATGCAGTAATATAAGAATTTCTCCCTTTTCTCATTTCTGTGTTTGCTTTGCTCTCAAGTTGACACTTCATGTATGGTGACCCGACTGCTGTCTGGCTTCCTGTCAGAGAGAGAAGTTCCTCAGTAGCCTTAACAGATGTTCCAGAGCAGGTTCACATCGACTGTGTGTTTTTAATGCAAAGTTGGAGTTTATTAAGGGAGTTTTAAATACATATTTAGCATGAAGGCAGAGCAAGGAGGGGAGGGAGAGAGATAAAAAAGTGAGGACACCTAGGCAAGGGACAGCACATTTCCGTGCCACGACAACAGCCATACAGAGTTTGGTGGCATCGATGTGTCATTGCTTAGTAAAGAAGATACAGGGCTGTCTCTTCGGTGGGATTCCAGGCTGGTAAGGAAAGTTTAGACTCAGGGCAATGGAGTCCTGCCTGCACTGGGTGCCAGGGAGCCCAGGCACAGGGCAGAAGATTCCTGACTGCACTCCAGGAAAGGCGTAGGGTTAAATGCAAAGGTCAAACATGCCGTAGACTAACCACGGCTCATAGCCAATTCAACATCCTTATGTGAAATGTCATGAAAAAGCAAAGGTGTTTCTATGCTGCCAATAGTCACTGAGGATTTCAGTACTTAAACCAAAATTTGTGTGTCTTAGAAGTTACTATTTTCAAATAAAAAATTATTTTTCACACTGGAAGACTGGCAGCATGCACAGACCTGCATAGGTTCAAACCCGACAAAACCACGACACAAAAGCCTTGCTCCAAATCCAGAAGCTATATGCAACTGACAATTGCTTGGGGGAGGAAAATCAGTTTTCTGTAATTGGGTGACACTGGACAACCACACCTCTCATCCCCCACCTCGCAC
>PVIH01030042.1:0-12717 GCA_004025045.1 Sigmodon hispidus
TTTATTTATTTATTTGCCTTGGTGTTTGCCTGGAACTGGAACTACAGACAGTTGTTAGCTGCCATGTGGGTGCTGGGAATCGAACCCGGGTCCTCTGGAAGAGCAGACGGTGCTCTTAACCGCTGAGCCATCTCTCCAGCCCCTAAACATTTGTTTTTAAACTCTTACTATTATTCAATTAAAAAAGTTTAATTTGTTTTATCTATTTTTTGTTTGTTTGTTTGTTTGTTTTATCTTTGAGACAGAGTCTTTCTATGTAGCCTTGGCTGTTCTAGAACTCACTTTGTAGACCAAACTGGTCTGGAATTCATAGAGATCTATCTGCTTCTGCCTCCTGAGTGCACCACCACACTGATCCTGTTTAAAGGCTTAAAAAACTTTTATTTTAGTTTATGTGTATGATTGTTTTACATCCATGTATTTATGTATAACATATGCACATCTGATACCTTCAGAGGCCAGAAGAAAGAATTAAATGCTGTGGTGGTTTGGATAAGAATGGCCTCCACAGGTTCAAGTAGTTGAATGCTTAGTCACCAGGGAGTGGCACCATTTAAAAGGATTGGGAGGCGTGGCCATTTTGGAGGAAATATGTCATTGGGGGTGGGCTTTGAGGGTTCAGTGCTCATGCTTACAGATCAAGATGTAGCTCTCAGCTACTGTTCCAGCACCTGCCTGCATGTTACCACCTTCCCTGCCATGATGAGAATGGACTAAACCTCCGCAACTGTAAGCCAGCCTCCAAATAAATGTTTTCTTTTATAAGAGTTGCCTTGGTCATGATGTCTTTTCACAGTATTAGAACACTGTCCAAGTGTTCCGTGGGGCTAGAGTTACAGGTTGTTGTGAACTGCCTTGTGAGTGCTGGGAACTGAATCTAGGACCTTTGAAAGGGCAGCTATTACCCTTAACCATCAGATCTTTCTTACTGATCTTCATTTAAAAAAGTGAATTTTAAAATTCATTACATATGATGAAAATAGATTAACTTCAAACTCTGTGGTCCACATTTATTGGAATAATAGTTCTAAAAACTTTTATCAGTTGACAATATTTGTTCTTACTATAAAAAGTAATGCATGTACAAAAATAAACCAACAAAAACCAAAGAGACATGCTAGGGATAGCAGTGCATGCCTGTAGCCGTAGCATCCAGTAGAAAGGAGGCAGGCAGATCAGGAATTCGAGGCCAGCCTGGGCTACATAACAAGAACCTTAGCAAGTCTTAACTCTGTCCCCTAGATGGACAGATAACATAAAGTAATATAGTAACAAAAGCAAGTCAACAAATCTCTCCTAACATTGAATTTATTTCCTTCTAATCTCTTTCCTAGAAATATTAATATGTCACAGGTTCCTCTATGGCTATGCTGTGGCTGTCTTTGAGGCTGAATTCAAGGCCTTGAGCCTGTGGCCCCTAGCACAGCATTAGTTCTGCCCTGAGAGACTGGATTAGCTACTGTATTAGAAATTTAGCATATACTCCCTTTTTCCTTTGTTAATAACATAGTCGCACACACTCACATATGTAGTGGGATTATGTGTTACATTGTAAATAATTGTCCTGCCTATGGTTTTAATAAAAAGCTGATTGGCCAGAGCCAGACAAAAAGTGTGGGCAGGGTTACCAGACTAAGAAAACTTCAGGAACATGTCAGAGCAGGGCAGGGCAGAGCCACCAGGGAGATGCCGCAGAGATGCCAGGAGACACAGAAGCTGAAATGATGCTCTGAGAAAAGGTACCAAGCCACATGGCTGAACAAGATGGGTTGAGTTCAGATGAAGGAGTTAGCTGGGCCTAGGCTGATCACAGAGAAGGTGGTGAGTAAAACTCGTCCCTGACCTCAGAAATCTTATAGTCTCATGGACTGCAGTGTGTCTTTTTTTAAAACATTTATTTATTTATTATATATTATACAGAAGAGGGCACCAGATGTCATCATAGATGGTTGTGAGCCACCATGTGGTTGCTGGGAATTGAACTCAGGACCTCTGGAAGAACAGTCAGTGCTCTTAATCTCTAAGCCACCACTCCAGCCCGCAGTGTGTCATTTTTAAAAAGTGCTTTTCCTATATCAGTTACAAAAATCAATTCTAAGTGGGATAAGATTTTTTAAGAGGACATAATTTTTAGGAGAGTAACAGAATGTTTAGGGGAATGTATAAAAGAATGTCTTTGAAACTGGGTGTGAGGATTCCCACCTGAAACCCTGGCACCAAGGAAGCTAAGACAGGAGACCCTAGAGGTTAGTTTAGTTTAGTTCTAATCTCAAAAGAAAAGGAGGAAGAAAAGAAGGAAGCATCGGCCAGTGGTGGTGGTACATGCCTTAATTCCAGCACTTGGGAGGCAGAGACAGGCAGATCTTGAGGCCAGCCTGGTTTACAGTGAGTTCCAGGACAGCCAGGGCTTCCTAGAGAAACCCATTCTTGGGGGGGGGGGCAACAAAAAACCAACAGCAACAACAACAAAACATTCAGCCACAGGGGCATAAATCTTAAAGAAAAAGATATTTTCTGACACTCAGATTAATTCCTTCTGCTTAGCAAAAGGCACCATAAAAGTATTTGCAGCTGGAAGAAGATATTTGTACCATATATAATTGACAAAAGGTCAACACCTGGGGCTTGGAATGAGGCTTGACAGTCAAGCACTTGCCTAGCACATGGGAAGCTCTAAGTTAGTCACTAGCATTTCAAAATAAACAACAAAACCAAAAAAAAAAAAAAAAAATAGAAAAGGGCCGATATCAAGGACACAGAGATGTCCTACAAATGAAGAAAAAAAAAATAACTGTGCTAGGTGTGGTGGTGCAGACCTTTAATCCCAGCTCTTAGAGGCAGAGCTACATGGATCTCTGAGGTCAAGATCAGCCTGGTCTACATGGTGAGTTCCAAGCCATCCAGGGATACATACTCTGTCTATTCTGCTACTCTGTTTCAAACAAAACAAAATGTCCAATTTAAGGGACTGGAGAGGTAGGTCAGTAGTTTAGAGCCCTTGATGTGCTTGAAGAAGACTTGGGTTTGTTTCTAAGTCCCACGTGACAGCTGACAACTGTCTATAATTCCAGTTCTAGGGAATCATTATCCTCTTTTGGCCTCCAAGGTCATCACACATGCACATGGTGCACAGGGCAAGATGGTTCAGAGGTTAAGAGCACTGATTGTTCTTCCAGAGGACCTGAGTTCAATTCTGGTACTCCTTCTGTATACTGTATACATAATAAATAAATAAATCTTAAAAAAGGAAATACATACACACAAAACATACACACACACACACACACACACACACACACACACACACAACCTCTGCTAGTTTCCTTTAAAAAAAAAAATAGAGCACTTCTTTAGCACACATAAAGCCCTGGGTTTGATTCCTAGTACCATATAAATGGAACATGGTGGCACACACCTGTAATTCTAGCACTTTGGAGGTGGAGACAAGAGGACCAGATGCTCAAGGTCATTTTCAGTTATGTAGCAAGTCTGAGGCCAGCTTGAGACTCACAAACACCCTGTCTGGAAGGAAAGAGAGAGAGGAAGAAAGAAAGAGAGAGAGAGAGAGAAAGGAAGGAAGGAAGGAAGAAAGAAAGGAAGGGAAAGGAACAAGGTAAAAAGCTCACAAGAAAGTGTTCAGCTCACATAAAAAGCAGAGCATGGTGGTATGCATTTGTAATCCCAGAACATAAAGGGTGGAGACAGAAGGAGTCATGGATCTAGCACCCTAGCTTCATCCAGCAACCCCAGGTCCCATTGAGTAGCCCTGTCTTTAAAAAGTCAATGTAGATGGCTCTGGAGGAAGAACCCCTAAGGTTGACCTCCGGCCTCCATATGTAAATGTATAGAACACACACACACCTGAAACAGAAATGGGTATTTCAAAGAAAAAGCAACACAAATAACCAAAAAGCATTTGGATAGGTTTTTTTCATCTAAATATCTAAGGAATATATTATAAAATCAGTATTGTAATATAGGCTATAAAATTTAAACTCATCACTATGTTCTTCATACATGAGATTGGCAAGAGTTAGAACATCTCACAACATCAAAGCATTAGTGAGCAATGTGAATTCACAAAGTGTGGACTGAGTACATACTGCCTTAACACTCGGCAAACAAGCTGTCTTCCTGAGGACATGACCTGGAGATGGTTTTGTAAATATGTACAAGAGATATGGACCAAAATGCTGACAGTAGAATGGTTTCTGAAAGAAATGTAAAAATACAAAATGTTCAAAGAGCAGTGGAAAGGAATCTGAAGAACTCATATAGGAGTGAGTCTCATGAATACCATTTAGACTACAAAGCATGTCTCATGCAAAGTGGAGAAATGGGCAGAAACAAAGGATACATAGATTTTAGGCACATATAAAAGTAGAAATATGGGCTGAAGATGTAGCTCAGTGGAGTTTGGGGATAAAGTGATTAGAGGGAAGAGGAGAAGGAAGAAAAGGAAAAGGAGGTGTCTTAGTTACTTTTCTATCTTTGTAATGAGACATTATGACTAAGGAAACTTATAAAAGAAAGTGTTTATTTGGAGCTTACAGTGTCAGAGGGTGAGTCCATGACCATCACAGAGGAAACATGGCAGCAGGCAGGCAGGCAGGCAGACATGGTGCTGGAGTAGAAGCTGAGAGCTCACATCTTGATCTACAAGCATGAGTCAAATGGAAAAATACTGGGCCTGGGATGGACTTTTGAAACCTGAAAGCTAGCCCTGATGACATACTTCTTTCTACAAGGCCACACCTCCTAATCCTTCCCAAATAGTTCCACCAACTGGGGACCACATATTCAAACCTATGAAGATACAGGGCCATTCTCATTCAAATTACAACCAGTGGAAGGCTCAACAGAAGATGCTTGTCATCAAGCTTGATGGCCCATATGGTAGAAGGAAAGAACTGACTTCTACAACCTGCCCTCTGACTTTTGCAGGTGCAAACCATGGCACGACTCACCCAGTAACTGAAACGCAATTTCTAAAATCTAAAGAAAGAGAAAACAAGGATGAATAAAAGACAGTTTAAAACAGTAGTTAGCTCTAAGGGCTTGCTAAAGAAAGGGGGTTGATAAGTACTTTGAATCCCTGGTTGTGGGTTTCTCTGCCCTTGCAATAAGCCAAGTCAAGCTGAATTCATAGTCCAGATTTAAAGCATTACCAGGTAATCTCCGGGGAAGGAGAAATCATGCTACTATTTCATGGAGGGGAACTTTAATAATCTGTAGTTTTGGTCTTTGAGTAGCTCCAGAAGAGGAGCTTTCCTTGGTGGGCTTTCTGAGGGTGAGGTCTGGAGAGAGAGAGGTAGGGTTGATGCAAGGTTCCCAGCTAAACATCCCAAACTTCTTGGATATATGAGTTTCCAGTTCACATCTGTCTACTTCCTGCTGGCTTGGGACGATGTAGGGAAGCAAAGTCGGGAGTCAGTGGGCTCACACTCAGTGGGAGGTGTGGGTGAAGAAGCATTTGGTTAACTGCCACTCTGGAGACCTCAGGCATCTGCTCCTCAAGGAAGAGGAGGAGGAAAGTTGCTAGGAAAAAAGAAAGAAAGAAAAAATGTATTATTAACACCGGCTCTATGAACGGGCTGGCTGTGGGAAGAGTGATGATTGCCAGAAAGAATGGAACAGAGATGTGCCCATTTATCCTGAACAGGTGCCCGGTTGAGTCTGGAGAGGTGGTACCAGCACTTATGTCCCAGAAGCTTGGGGAGATGGCATGCCAAATTGTAGGATGGTGTATTACAGGAGTACCTGAGTCATCACATCTGCTGTTTCCCTGGAGGTGGGAAATGTCTCTATCCATCCTGTAAAGGTGTCAAAAAGAGTTAGAAGATAACGGAGCTTTTTATGAGTGGGCATGTGGGTGAAGTCAATCTGCTGGTACTTGCCTAGTTGGTGTCCTTGGAACTGATGCCAGGGCTGGTACATCTGGAGGGTTTCCTTTGGGTTGGCTTTGGCACAGTCTGGCAGGAGGCGTGGACCTCTGTAGAGACTGATCCACCAGGCCAGATTGCTTGATAAAGTAGCTGAACTCTTTCCCAAGAACCTTCAGGTGTCTGTAAAACAGCTGGAACAGATTTACATCTTGGTGTCATAGCAAAAGGCTATGGTTTGGGGTTAAAAGGCATGCATATTTAGCCTGATAAAACACACCTTTAAGTCTATACTTAGAAGACAACCAGAGGAAATTCACTGAACAAAAGAGGTTGTGTAAGCGAAGGAGGGCAAGGGAGGGAGCCTGGAGAGCGAGGAGGCGGGAGGAACAGACTCGAGCTTGCCTGCAGGCTTCCGTACCCTCTCAAATGCTAACCTGTTTCAGAGAAGGAGGAGTTGGCATTTCAGCAGAGTTTTGCCATATGTGGCTGGAGTGATACTGAAAAAGCATCTACACAGTCCTGAAAGCTGGGACCAGTAAAATCCACAGCAATTTAAGAACTTTTAAAATCTGTTTGTAATCAGTGCCTACCAGTTTATCAAAACTACATTTATCAGTGCTGAAACTCTGAACCTTCAAAATTATGCCCAAAACCTGTATGCTAAATCTGGACATATCCAAAAAGTTGATCCTTTATGAAGTAATTGATAGTTAACTTGTATGTCTTAGTGCAACATTATAGTACATAATGGTTTTCTGTACATTTTACATTACATCTTACCAATATTAGTAAAAGCAAGGTTAAACATATATTTTTAAATTGGTTTTGTTAGCCTGAATAGACCTTAGATAAGGAGAGACCATTTGTCAGACTGTCTAGGTCATTGTCCTGCTGCATCATGACATAGGACTCTAACATTACAGAATCTGGCTGCCAGCAAGATTCATCCCTGTACATAAATGTGGGGAGGTGCAGCTTTAATACCTCATTAAACCAGCATTGTTTTAAAATCTTACTTTCTATAAACCTTGCTCTTAAAACAGGAATTATCATATAAAAATCCATCCTCATTTAAACTATATTGGAAACCCAATGTCTCCTTGGTAGGGCCACTCCGTGTGGTCACCTTTATTTAAGATGGTAGTGAAGTCATATGACCTCCCACTTTTTCTTTCTCTCTCTCTCTCTCTCTCTCTCTCTCTCTCTCTCTCTCTCTCTCTCTTTTTTTTCCTTAAAAAAAAAAAAAAAAAAAAAAAAACAAAAAACTTATTATTTGTCTTGATGTTTGCCTGGAACTGGAACTACAGACAGTTGTGAGCTGCCATGTAGGTGCTGGGAATCGAACACTGGTCTTCTGGAAGAGCAGTCAGTACTCAACCCCTCAGCCTTCTCTCCAACCCTGACCTCCCACTTTTTCAACCTTAATCAAAATGCTGGCTGCCCACGTGGATCCCACATGTTGTTTTCTAAGCAGTTCCAATTTGGAGTTACAAGTTTTAAGCTAACTTTTTGTAACAGATTTTAAACTATATCCAATTTCTTAGCTGTTTTTTCAGAATATCATAAAATAACCTTCTCATTATATCAGATTGAGGGCCAGAAAGGCCCAGAGGCAAGATCTGTGCCCAGGCACTAAGCCACAAAAGCAGTGGCTGACACACGGAACACATACATTCAGGCATCCAAGACCAGTCAGAAATAAGTATGTAGTGGTGGTCACACATTTGCACATCCAACTGATCCTGAAGCAATTATACATAACAGGCACAAATCCATCCATATACACAGGACAGACGATAGACTTTTTTTTTTTTTTTTTTTTTAACAGATGGACAAAACTTTCCATCGGAAACCATGTCCTGAAGTAAGAGTTTACAGTATAAGAAACCACAGAATAGAAGACCTTTTTTGGAGTGAGGAGTTTGAGAGTGACTCCCAGGCTTCATGTGCTGGGCAGGTGTCTCCAGAATTTATTTACTCTTGAAACACAAAAGAACGAAACATTTTCGCCATTTAGGGTGGGAAATCAGTCAGGAAGGAACTAAGAGAATGGATCTACTGTAGTATGAATCCCAGCATGGCCAGATTGAATGTCAGGGAAGTCTGGCGAGCAAAGTCAAAGTGAGCACCCTTCAGTGGGCCCTGCCGAGGTGTGCCACTAAGAGAAAACAGCAGGAACAGCCAAGTTTGTGCATTAGGGAAATGGAGGAGAGTGATTGAACAAGAAGCCATCCTGGAGCAAAGGCCTGAGAACAGACGAGCAGATGAGCGGGGGAACCCGGAGAGAGGGGCAGAGATGCAGACAAGTACAGGGAAGGACAGGAGTGCAAAACTCTGTAACCTAGGATGACGAAGCTCAAACCAACCTAGGATGTGAGACTACCCCAATTCGGATAAATTTCATAGGAGACACCCCAAGGGTGTCTGAGGATCGAACTTGGGCCTGCAAGTACCCATTCACAAACCTTTATCAAGAGACCAAAGGGTAAAGAATAATGTCTGCTTCTATAAACCTAGGACTGGAGCAGTATGTGAGCTTGCCTCGGTGCAGAATGTCTCTTGCATGGGGAACCCCAAGAGGCTTGTCCCTGCTCCAGAAGCAGGCTGGGGTTTCCTGGCACTTCATCAATCTTGGTGGACAATCTGCCTTTGACACAGAAGAGGTTAAAAAAATCGGAAGAGATCCAGGATCCCTTACAGACTTTAGGTTTGAAAATGGGTGGGGAGGGTGGGGAAGTGGAGGAGTGGGGAGGGGATGTGTGAGGGGGGAGCACAACCTATGGCCACATGGTCTCATGAAAGACTTGACTGTACCTGGGTCAGCACCAGATGATAAGCCTTTTCAATTCCCAGTTGTGGTTTACTCTGCAGATGCAATAACCCAAATCAAACTGAATTAATAGTCCAGGTTTAATGAGCAAAGCATTCTCGGGATCTGAGCAGGGGTAAGGGCGTTGAGGGGGGAAATTAACAAGGCTCCTCCCAAGGAGGGGGACCTATTGAGCAGCTGGGGGGGGAAGGCACCCCGGTGGACTTTTTGAGGGTAAGATCTTGAGAGAAAGGAGCCAGGCCAAAGCAGAAGTTTCCAGCTAAACTGGGATCAGGGAGGAAGTCATGGAGAGGTTCAACAGTTGAGAAGGTTCTACTGTACAAGCTGAGTGGTGAGTACAAGGCATGTACTGCATTAATGCTATGTACACACACACACACACACACACACACAAGCAATGGGGATGGCCAGCAGGGACAAAAAGCTTGAAACAACACAGTACATGTGTGAACTCTAGACCAGCAGTTCTCAATCTTCCTGATTTAATCCAGATTCTTATGTTATGGTGACCCAAACCATAAAAGTATTTCATTGTTACTTCATAACTGTAATTTTGCTATTGTTATAAATCAGTCATTATATAGCTGGGTAGTAGGAGGGAACTTGCTTGACTCCACTTTAAAGGCAGGAGCCAGTATGCTGTATTTTTTACTATAAATTTGTATTTACTATGAGAGTTGAGTAGCTGTTTTCTGTAACCTGACCTTCCCCATCTAATAACATTGATTTGTTCTTGAGAAGACCCTGACTCTCCCCACTCTCCCTAATCACACGATGGGCAACCACACAATTTTTAAAAAGTCTTTTGTATTTCCTTAAAACCCTACTATCTTTCCACTATAAAACTACTCATGATTTTACTCCTTAAAAACGGGCGCAAGAGATGGATTCTGGGCTGCTCTCTTTAACATGGCTTAGGAGGCAGGCACTGGCTAGCTCTTGGGTGCACCCCAATAAAAATCATGCTTAGTTCAAAACTGGCTCAAATTGTAGTAGTGGTCTTATTCTTGCCATTGGGATTAACAGTGGCACCACATGACATTAACCCTAGCACTCAGGAGGCAGACACAGGTGTATCTCTGTTTGAGGCTAGCCTGGTTTCCAGGACAACCAAGGCTATACAAAAACCCTGTCTTGAAAAACCAAAAATCAATAAATAAACCCCCAAAGAACAAAGCAAAATTAATTGTAATGTAAATATCTGATATGCAGGATATCTGATATGAGACTTCTGTGAAAGTATCATTCAACTCTCAAAGGGGCCATGGCCCATAGGTTGAAAGCCACTGCCCTAGGCAATTACTGTTTCCTGATAAAAGGAAAAGCAGGAAACCCTAATATAGGATGCGTTATGGCATCTACTTGCAACAAGGCTCTGTCTACATACAGGGCACAAAGACAAGTGTCAGTATCTGCCCTTGAATTCACAGTCCAGGGAGACAATGTAGTCAGCATCATGGAAGTTTACCCAGGGAAATTGGGAGGGCAGATCAGACGCCTAACCCTAACCCTAACCCTAACCCAGAAGGAAGGTCTCCTGGAGAAGCACCGAAGTGGACTGAAAATGGGCAGCAGGCATCTTGCTACAGACCTAGTCAGTAATTCTGGGAGGCAAACCTAGGACTTCAAACTCTTTGCAAAGTTATATCCTGCAGCCCAGAGGTCAGTTTCCGAAGAGAGAATTTAGGCTGAGTGAGGTCACAGGGTGGTGTCCCAATCCTAAATGACTGGTGTACCACAGAGGCATGCAAACAGGAAAGATCACTTGATCCCACAGAGGCCATTGCCAGCCAGAGGGAGAGACTCAGGAGAAACCAAGGCTGCCAAGACCTTGATTTTGAACTTCTATCCTGCAGAATTAGGCAATGATTTCCATTGTGGAAGCCACCCTGTCTGTGTTACTGCCCTTTGAATGCCCCGAATATCTAAGGAGATCTTCAGGTCCCACAGCCCAGTTTCCTTGACACTACCAAGCCAAAAGATGGCTATCATTCTTCCTCCGACCCTCCTCAGACATGGGGTGGGGTGGGGAGCACATTCTCTAGATATGTACTTGAGCCACAGACAAGAGCAGCAACTGCACAGCATCCCACTGGGAACAGGAGTGAGCAACTGTTTGCCGAGGTGGTGCTGGGCAGGTTATGGCATCTGGAGTAGGTGGCATCTTCAGAAATAGCTCTGGTCTGCAGTCACAGGCTTGTCACTGCCTCCGAGGACCTCAAGCCCAGATAGATCTCTGCTCTCCTAATAATCATTCACAAACATTTCCATGAATTACGTGTTTTACATAAACTAAAATGTACCTGTTTGAAGTGTGCAGTCTGATGAGTTTTGACAAATGTCCACATCTGTGTATTTACCACCACAACCAAGATATAGAACACCTCTATCATCCAAAAAGTCCCCTTGTGCCCTTTTGTAGACAATCTTTGCCCACTCTCTGTCTAGACAACCTCTGATGTGTTTTTAGCTGCTATAGATGAGTTTTTTGTTTTCTAGAATTACATAGAAATAAGATCCTAAAGTATATACTCTTTTTTTTTTTAACACTCTTATTTATTTATTTGCCTTGGTGTTTTGCCTGGAACTGGAACTACAGACAGTTGTTAGCTGCCATGTGGGTGCTGGGAATTGAACCCGGCTCCTCTGGAAGAGCAGATGGTGCTCTTAACCACTGAGCCATCTCTCCAGCCCCTATAGTATATACTCTTGTTTCTAGCTTCTTTTAGTCAGCATAACATTTTTGTAATCCACCCATCTTATTTATCTCACTTAATGGCTGAATAATATTCCACTGTATAGATGTACCATAACTTGTTCATCCCTTTATCCATGGATGAGGATTTGAGTTGCTGCTTGCTTCTGTCTACTGTGAGTAATGCTTCTGTGGATTCCTACCAGCTTTTTAGGTAGTTCCTTTCTTATATAAATCATCCAGCTTTTGTTTCGTTTGTTAAGTCTATAGGGCCATGGCCACAAAGGTGTGAAGTGTGATGGCTGGAAGTGGCAGTACAGGAATGAAAGAGGGGTGGTGTGACAGGTCAGACACCATTGCTGTGTGCTCTGCCAGCAAAATAGTGGGGTGAAACCCTGGTGAGCTTTGGAGTGGCTGAGAGATTAACAACTTAATGTGTGCTCTGCTAGATTAACTAAATTGAAGACTGTGAGACTGGCAGTGAGACCAATTAAGACTCTATTTGGAACAATCCAAACATACAATGAAACTTAGACCCAAAGTGATACTCCTGAAGTTGGAAGGCAGGTGCTACAGGTACTCAGAGCTGCTACATGGGAAGAAGTACCAGGATCTGAAGACCAGTTCAAGGGGGCAGTAGAAGAACAGTTAGAGAGCCGACTCCATCCGGATCAAGAGAGGAGGAAGTGGACTGACATGGTTGTCTCCAGTGTCACAAAAGCAAACAAAGCAGGAAATTAGAGAGCAAATCCCTGGAAATTTGGGTGCCTTGGAGTTGTGGAGGTGCAGTTGAGCCTGCAGGCAGTTTCCTTCCCATGTACTGCAATGATGATGCTTTGAGAGGAAGCCATGTTTGCTCAGTATGGGCCCCACTGCAAGAGACCCAGAGTCAGTGTTCACTCTAGGCTCCGTTACCCGAAGTCTGCTTTCCTTCCTCAATCTCTTGGCTTTCATGTCTTAACACTGGATGTTTCTTTCAGTTCTGAACTCTAGTTAGTGTAAGTATTCCTGGCATGCTGCATGGTAGACCCTATAACTGCCACGTGGTAAAGCCTACATGGCGCCTCGTGCAGAGGGCACGCCCCTAGCCTACCCTGTCTCTTAACAAAAACGCCACATGACAGCCTACTTTCTCTTTCTTTCTCTTCCCCCTCTTCTCTTCCTCTCTGTCTTTCTCTCTCCTGCTCTTCTCCAGGTACCCACCTCTCAGTAACTCTCTAAAATAAACTCTTGTGTGGCACCTGGCAGTAAGCGTGTGTGTGTGTGTGTGTGTGTGTGTGTGTGTGTGTGTGTGTGTGTGTGTGTGT
>PVIH01030043.1:0-12717 GCA_004025045.1 Sigmodon hispidus
CAGGGTGACAGGCTCGGATCTATTTGCATTTTCCTACACACTTCCTTCCAGTTATGCCAACACCATTTGTTAAATATACTATCTTTTTTCCATTGAATGTTTTGGGCCTCTTTGTCAAAAATCAGGTGTTCATAGGTTTTTGGGTTAATGTCTGGATCCTCAATTCTATTCCATTGGTCCACAAGTCTGTTTTTATGCCTGTATCCTGGCCTGGGAGGGAGAGTTGACCTCACACTGCTTCCGGTTCCGCCACCGGGACCTGTGCTCTCTGCGGCGTCCCAGCGCACTCTGGAGCAGGGGCAGCTGAAGAATGTTCTTGTGAAGGAATGCTACTCTGTCTTCACAAATCGGCGGGTAAGTAACTTTTATTTAATTCAAAAATTACAAATTAGTTGTTTGTTATATTTAATGATGTGTGTATGTTTGTGTGTGTGAGTGTGTGTGTGTGTGTGTGTGTGTATTTGATTGAAAACCATATGTGTGTAGGTTCCTGTGAAGGACAGAAGAGATTCCAGGCCATTGTGAGTGGCTTGGCATGGAATCTGGGCAGTGAACTCAGGTCCTCCCCAAGAACAGCAAGCATCCTTAACTGTCGAGGCAGCTTTTTTACTTACTGAATTTTTTGTTTGGTTGATTTTTTAGAGGCAGGTTTTCTTTGTGTGCTCCTGACTCTCCTGAAACTCACTCTGTGGACCACACTTGCCCCAACTCAGTGGTCTGCCTGTCTATATCGGTCTCTTTTATCTTAATGCTGGGATTAAAATCATGTACCAGCCCTGCCTAGGAAATCTGAATATTTGGTTCCTTTTTTCCCTTTTTTTTCTTTTTCAACATAGTGTTTCTCATGTAGCCTTGTTGGCCCCAGAATTCACTTTGCAGACCAGGGTGGTCTTAAACTCACAGAAATCTTCTTGCCTCTGCCTCATGAATGCTAGTATAAAGGTTTGTAACACCACCTCTTGGCTATTTCTTTTTTTAATATTTTTATTTTATGTGAACTTGCCTGCATGTATTACTGTGTAAGGGCATCAGATCTTGGAATTACAGACAGTTGTTAGGTGCCATGTGGATGCTGGGAATCGAACTCAGGTACTCTGGAAGAACAGTTACAATAGCCAATCGAGGATTTAGCTTGATGGCATCAGTAAACAAGCCAATGGCTTTCTGCAGCTCACCATCATATAGGGAATCAGAGGCAGCCCCATTCTTTTCATTTGCTTGATCCACCATCTCCTCAGTTATCTCTGAATTTTCATCTCCCATTTCTTGAGAGGCATCAGTGTCTGGATCAATTACACCTTCACTGTCAATTTCTAGATCACTGTCCTCACTTGAGGGTTCATCCCCCTTTATGTTTTCCTCTGTCTTGTTATCTCTCTTTTCTTCCTTGATATTTTCTATCACCTCAACTTTGTCAGTAGCAGGTGATACATTACCCCTACCCCACCACAATGCCCCTGCTTTCCACCCACTTCCTCAGGAAATGCATTTTCTCTGTGTGCAGGATATTTGGATCCTGTTTTACACATCCTCACAGAGGATGGAAGCTCACTCACTTTGCAAGGATCCATGGTTAGGAGGCTGGACGCTGTGGGCAGCAGTGGAGGCCTGAGGCCAGACTTGTGTGCAGCTGAACGTGACCAAAGAAAAACTCCACTTGGCACTTTTGCAACCAAGGAAAGTTCTGGAGTTACAGAAAGCCACATTTTTTTTTATTTGAATCTAGGATTTTGGCCCAGTGGGTATTATGAGTAAAGCCATCTCCATAGCTAAGGATGAGGAATGGAAGAGAATCCGAGCCTTGCTGTCTCCCACCTTCACCAGTGGAAAACTCAAAGAGGTGATTAAAGGGACCTTAACTGGAAATATTTGTGTGACTTGAGTGTTCACACCTGACTATGGATGCTTTTGTGCTTTGTGCTTAGATGTTCCCCATCATTGACCAGTATGGAGATAGTTTGGTAAGACACTTGAAAAAAGAGGCAGAGAGAGGCAAGCCTGTCACCATGAAAGAGTAAGTAGTGGTACATCACTGCCGCTCAGGGAGAGGAAGGGCAACTGGGGCAGAAGGGTCATCCTTGTGTGTGTCTCACATGGTCCATCTGCTCCTTCCTCCCTTAGACACTACATGACAAAATATTCATTTGAAAAATAAATAGTATAGTACCAAGATCACAAATGGAGGGGTGGGCAGAAGGGGAAGATGCCTGGTCAATATTGAGGTGATTTGGCCTGTCTTGTCCAAGAACACATTTTTTTTTCAGGCTCCTTGATACATGTTTTAAATTCCAATGTCCTCTTTCTCCTCAGAGCATTTGGGGCCTACAGCATGGATGTGATCACGAGCACAGCATTTGGAGTGAGTGTCGATTCCCTCAACAACCCAAAGGACCCTTTTGTGGAAAAGGCCAAGAAGCTTAAAAAATTAGATTTTTTTGATCCGTTGTTCATGTCAGTAGGTATGTGTGATGGTTCTTCTGTCTTTTGTCCCACTGATCTTGTGTTGGCCATGTTTGTCAGATCTGCCTTTCTCTTCCACACTTACCAAAACTAACACCTCGATGGTCTATAATTCACCTGACATGTAATTCCCAGTCTTATTAGATTGTACTTAGATGCAAAATAGAATATTTTTAGTGCATTTAAAGACATGTACCCCCTATTTTGTTTTGTAACCTCATTATTCTTTTAAACAGGTTTTCACTGTTAAGCTCCAGCTGGTTTGAAAGTTACTCTGTATAGACTGTGCTGGCCTTGACCTCACAGTGATTGTTCTGCCTCTACTCTCTGAGTGCTGGGATTCAAGGTGTTAAGAAACAACTCCTGGCTTTGTTTTTTAGTTCTTTTATTTATTCTTTGACAATATCATATAGATATATAATCTATCTTGATTATACTCACCCCTAATTATTATCACCCTTTCCCTCAGAAGCCCAAACTTATCTTACTTCCAAATCATAACACTTTTTTTGATCACTCAGTGAGTTCTGTCATTGCTGCCTGATAGGATGCTGACTGATATTATTGTCATAATCTCATGTAGGTGGCAAGTTCATGAGTGGGCCATGCCATGTACAGAATTCATCATTTCACATCACACCTCCCTGGTTCTTACTTTATTCCCAAATCCCCTTTCATGCTGTTCCTTGAGCCTTGAGTGGTGGAAGTCTTGTCATAGATGCTACATGTATGGATCAGCACTCAGTAGTCACTTAGTCTCAGCACCTTAATCTCTTAGGAGTCTGTCTTAACTGATGCTCCATGTGGCCCATTGCCAATGTTAACTGTAGAATACTTTGTTCTATCCATGTTACACTTTTGCACCATTATCCTTCAGGCAGCCTTGACCTAAGCAACCAACAATCCTCTAGGTATTTCACATCAATGGAATCACAGACTATGTGGACTGTATGACAGGCCTCTGTCATTTAGCACACTATTAAATGAAGGAGGCAAAACTGTCTTTTTTCTCTGTGAATGAGTAATATTCCATATTCATTGATGAACACTGAAGTATGTATTATAAGTTTGCCATGAATTTTGCTGCCAAAGGATCATTTGCATACAAGTTTGAGTTTGAATGAGTATATGAGTATATGTTTTCAGCGTTTACATTCAAAATCATTGTTGCTGAGTCCCAAGGTAACTTCTTTTATTCATATTACACAGTTGAGCATTCTTTCCATAGAAGCTGCAACATTTTATATGTTATAGAATGCAGGAGAGGTGCAGGTTTTCCATGCTCCACACAACACTTGGCTCTCCCATGACTTTGATAATTGCCACTCAGTGGATATGCTTTGGGCTGCACCTGTGGTTATGATTGGCATTTCCCTAATTGTAATGCAATCAAAACCAGATATGTTAATTTCTTCTTTTAGATTATCTCTCTTACATAACTGAATTGCCATAATATTTTAAAAATATTCATTTTATTTTATGTCTATGAGTGTTTTACATGAATGTTTGTGTACCACAAGTATGAAGGGCTTGCTGAGGCCACTAGAGGACATTGCATCCCCAAGAATTGGGGTGAGTTGACAGCAGTCATGTAGATGCAGGGAGTCAAACCAGGGTTCAGTGTAGAGGATCCAGAACTAAGGGAATAGCCATCTCGCCAGCCCCTGTAGTATTTTGTGTACATGCTGGTACAGTCCTGAGAGGTGCTTCATTTAGGATTTCCCTATGTTCTCTGTCAACTAGTTTCCCATATCTTTTTGTGTCTTTTGCCTACATCCCATCCTTCCTCACCACCTAATATCATCTTCTCCTGTTCTCATTTTAAGTATTATTCTGTAACCACACTTACACCTGTTCACATGTTAACATTTCATCATTTTGGTCTAGACCAGTGAGTGTTTTTGTTGTATTTTTTGCTTCATTCTCAGATTGAGTCACCTGTCTTTGATCTTTACTTTAACGGCTGCTGGGTATAAAATTCAGGTCTTGTACTTGAATGGCAAGCATTTTATCAATGAGTTATCTTCCAAGCCCTGGTGTTAGTTATTTTAAAATTTTATTTTTTAATGTAAAGTTTGATGACTGAAATTTAAAATTTGAGGGTTATAATTCTCTCTTAGCCTGAGATTGGTGTCTATTTATGCCACACTCTCTTAAGATGTTTTCTTTATTTATTTTTATTTTGTGTTATACCAAAGTCATAATTTTATCCCTGTATACCATTGTTCAAGCTCCCTTCCCCCTACCACCACATAGACAACAGAGAGATTTTCTATTTTTTTTTCCTGCTTTATGGAGATTCCAGAACTTCATGCATGCTGGGCCAGCACCTCATCATGAAACTATATCACAACAAATTTTACAATTGTCTCCAGGATTTCTTGGACCTATTTTTATTTAGTAAAGCTGTACTGATTAATTTGAACATACCTCTGACTTTCCTCAAATCCTTTCTGATGTTTGTCCTGTTATATATCAGGCCTGTTTAGAAACAAATTCATTTTTTGGCTGTTGTTTCTTCATCACTTATTTATTAGCTAATAACAAATTTATTTATTCATTGTGTGCATTTGCATATGCATGAGGTTGAACTTTTCTTTGGTCTGTAAGCTTACAAATAATGATACGGAGACATATTATTAATTTTGAAGATTTGTCCAAAGCTTAGCCATTTCCCAACTAGCTTTTACAACTTAAAATAACGTATTTCTTTTAATTGATGTTCTCTCACATACCTTGGTCACCTCTCCTCTGTGCTGTATGATCACCTTCTTAAGGGTTTCCCCATGTTTCTCTGTCTCACTTCTTTTCACAGATCCTCTCTCTTCCTGGATGCCCCACATATTCTCTCCTGCCTAGCCTGCCTGACTTTTATTAAGCCAACCACAGTGACACATCTTCACATAGTGCTAATAAATATTTCACAGTATGTGTGTCTGTGCTCTCCTTGGTGTTTGGGTGGCATGTAGAGCAGAGGACAACTGACAGTAGTTGGTTCTCTCCTCCCACAGTGTAGGATGCAGGGATCACACTCAGGTTGTTAGGCTTGTCTGCACGACCCTTTAGCTGTTGATTCATGACAATAGTCCCTGCCTGTACTTTCTGGATCCTCACAAACTACAGGTGCTTGGATTAAAGGTTTGTGCCATCATTGCCAGGCTGTTTGACCTTGTACTCACAGAGGACCTCTGGATGTCTGTTCTGGGAAATAGTGTGAGTTACCACTGCTCTTGTAATCCCTGGAACTCCTGGAGATATAGAATGATCTCTGCACCATTTGACTGTGGGTTGATCTCTTGATAGTCCAGGTTTTATTAAATACATATTACCACATACAGGAGCAGATTTAAATCCAAGAGTCCATTGTGTTCTTTTGGATGCTCAAAAGTGCAGAAGGTGACCCAGTGTGAGCAAATCAACAGGGAATAGCTTCTTGTTGAAACAATGGTGACTCATTCATTGGATTGCTACATGATTTTCCAAATGATGCTTGCATTTAAACTAAAGCTTATTTTTTTTCCATTTTCAAGTACTCTTTCCATTCCTCACCCCACTATATGAGATGTTAAATGTCTCCTTGTTCCCAAAGGATTCCATAGCATTTTTCAAAAAATTTGTGGACCAAATGAGGGAAAACCGCCTGGATTCTAAACAAAAGGTAAGAAGTGGTGCTCTCATGAGAGGTTCAGGATTTGATGACATGTGCTTCCCTCCATCTATCACTAAAGGTTGATAGGGAAGGAGATAGATAGATTGAGAGAGAGAGAGAGAGAGAGAGAGAGAGAGAGAGAGAGAGAGAGAGAGAGAGAGTATTTATAGTTCTTATTTCTTGAAAAGAGAAGTTGGAGTTTTTTTTTTTTGAATTTCAGCTACATTTTTTTCAACTTTCTTTCTTTATTTCTTTATTTCAAAGAAGTCACACTTTCTATCCTTGTATATCCTTATTCAAAGTCCCTTCCCCCTGCAGCCACATCAGGTCATTCTTTCTTCTCCACAACTCCCCATCCCCTCCCAGGGCAGGCAGCAGACAGTCCCATGCTCCCACTGACCCAATATTGCTTAGTTCAGTCTCCACTCTTGGCAGACCCAACTTTCTCCCCACCCCAAGAGTGAGTCAGGTGTTCCTCTAAGGGGAGTGGGATCCAAGGAGTCAGTCCAGGGTGTTTCTAATCCCAAGGTATTCAGTGGTTGTAGTTTGCAGCTTGGGCATGCTTGGCTTTTTTCTTGTTTGTTTGTTTGTTTAGAGATCACTAATGAGTGAGTACATCCCCTGCTTATCTTTCTGAGTTTGTGATACCACTCTCAGGAGGCTATTCTCCAAGTCCATCCATTTACCTGCAAATTTTAGGATATCATTTTTTCTTACTGCTGAGTAGTAGTCCATTGTGTAGATGTACCATAATTTGTCAATCCATTCTTCAGTTGAGGGACATCTAGGTTGTTTCCAGGTTCTTACTATTACAAATCATGCTGCCATGAACATAGTTGAGCTAATACCTTTGGAGTGTAAATGTGCCTCTTTAGGGTATACACCCAGAAGTAGTATTGCTGAGTCCTTGAGGAGATTGATTCTCAGTTTTCTGAGAAACTGCCGTACTGCATTCCAAAGTGGCTGAACAAGCTTACACTCCCATCAACAAGGTAGGAGTGTTCCCCTTGCACCGCATCCTCTCCAGCATAGGTTGTCCTCTGTGTCTTTTATCTTAGCCAATCTAAGAGGTGTCAGGTGGTATCTCAAAGTTGTTTTGATTTGCATTTCTCTGATGGCTAAAGATGAAGAGCACTTTTTCAGGTGCCTTTCAGCCATTTGTAATTCTTCTGCTGAGAATTCCCTTTTAAATCTGAACCTCATTTTTTGATTGGGTTATTCAAGGTTTTGGGCTCTAGATTCTTGAGTTCTTTATAAATCTTAGAGATCAGTCCTTTATCACTTGTAGGGTTGGTGAAAATCTTTTCCCATTCTGTAGGCTGCAGTTTTGTTCTATTCACAGTGTCCTTGGCTTTACAGAAGCTTATCAGCTTCAGGAGATCCCACTTATTGATTGTTGATCTTAGTGTCTGTGCCACTGCTATTATATTTAGGAAGTGGTCGCCTGTGTCAATTAATAGAAGTGTATTTCTCACTTTCTTTTCTATCAAGTTTAAAGTGGCTGGGTTTATGTTGAGGTCTCTGATCCACTTGGATTTGAGTTTTGTGCAGGGTGGCAGGCTCAGATCTATTTGCATTTTTCTACACACTTCCATCCAGCTATGCCAACACCATTTGTTAAAGATAGTATCTTTTTTCCATTGAATATTTTGGGCCTCTTTGTCAAAGACCAGGTGTTCATAGGTTTTTGGGTTAATGTCTGGATCCTCAGTTCTATTCCATTGATTCACAGGTCTGTTTTTATGCCAGTACCAGTCTGTTTTTATTTCTGTAGTTCTATAGTATAACTTGAAGTCAGGGATGCTGATACCAAAGTTGGAGTTTTGAAAAATTGATGGAGAGTAAGCCAGGAATTATCCCTTACCAAAAGAATAAAATACATATTGTATTGGACAAGGGTTGAAATTTAACAAAATGGCACAAGATCTGCACAAAATGTGAATTTAAAGAAGCTACGTCCTAAGAAAAGGAGTTAAACGTCTGCTCTCCTGATCCACCTCTAACCTAGGACCTCACCATTCATCTTCTCTTTCTGCTTCTAGCACCGAGTGGATTTTTTTCAGCTGATGATGAACACTCATAGCAATTCCAAAGACAAAGAATCTCATAAAGCTAATGCAGGACTCCCTGGTCCTTGGACAAAGAAGCTCTCAGGATGTAGTCAGGTTACTCAGTAGATGTGTTAGAAGGTTTTCTAAAAGAAAACACTGCTGTTTAGGTGCTATAAGGAGGTCATGGTCATTATCTACATGGATTATTTTAGAAGCACAAGTGCCAAAGTTTTGTTGCAAGCATGAAGCTTAACCATGATGGAAGTCTTCAGTGGTCTGTGTTTGTTACCTAGGTCGGCACAGATGCTGTTTCTGTCTTTCCCAGCACTCAGACTGGGAACTCTGCCTAGACATCTGAGTCTAAACCAGTCAGGAGGCATGTGCCCAAACAGTGCTGATGCTTTCTGGGAGTCCCTGGTTTACATTTGCTCTCTACCTTTATGGTAATCATTTACTTTTCTTTGTGTAGAATAAGTGACTTCTGGAATAAGCCTCTTCATATAAACCCACTGAGTACCTTCCTTCTTTCACAGAATTTTATGTACTTAAGCTAGCATATGCATGTGTGTGCATGTGTATGTATAGAAACATGTGCACAACAGTAGGTGATTGTGTGTGTCAATGCCAGAGGAAGGGACACAGTGCCTTTCTCAATCATGCTCTGCATAATTTCCTCCAGACAGAATCTCTGATTAAACCTGCAGCTAGCTTGGCATCTAGCAGGCAGGGTCAAATGATTCACAGAGTTGTGGTTACAGGTGTGTGTACCACATTTGGCTTTTTACATGAAGACTGAAGATTTGAACTCAGGTGTTCATGCTTGTGCAGCAATTGCTCTTGCCCATTGAACCATTTCTCTAGCCTCCCATTTATGTTTATGTTTTAATTTAAAACCGTTATTACTATCACAGTTGCTAAGGATAGCATCCCAATTCCAGACTTAATTCTTCACATGTAGCTAATATAAAAAAAAAGTCTTCAATTTTCACATATTTGCTTATTTCTACCACAAACAATTGCTTATATATAGCAATGTGATCTTTTAGGTCCCCAAGTTTATTTTTAAATCATCATGTATTTTGTTACTCAAATCCTCTCAGGTCTGTCTACTTAACCCTCTCATGTGATCAGCTAACTTCAAATTCTTTTATATATTCTTCTCCTGTTCTGGATGGGTTTCATGTAGCCTAGGCTGACTTCTCATTCATGGTGTGTCTGAGTATGTCATTTAACATCTGTGCTACCATGCCTGGTTAATACAGTGCCTGGAATTGAACCCAAGGCTTCATGAATGCCACACTAGCTCTCCACCTTCTGAGCAATGTATTCTTAACAATTCTGTTTCAGTTTTAATTGATAAATAGAAATCAAATTAAAAACACAAACTGATTTTGGGCTTAGAGTGTCCCATTTTATTATAGTAGCAAGGACATACTCTAATTGGGAGCAAAATATTGTCAACAACAAAATAATAGCACTCGTGACAAGAGGTTCACAACTGTCTGTAACTCCAGCTCTATGGGCTGCAGTGCAATTTTCTTCTCTCCATGGGCCTCGTATCTCTGCATGTGAACACAGATACATAAAAAATCTTAACCTAGATCTCCTGGGTAAACTGTGGGGGACATGTGTAGGGTAGAGGATGGAGTGGGAACAAGAGGGTTTGAGAAGGCTGAGCGACTATCATAGGAGGAACAGAGCATAAGCCAGGAGACATTTGGATGAAGCAATATTCAGCCTCTCTGGCTGTGCCCCATGGATGTCAGAGTGATAACAGTCCCAGGGTGACTGAATGGCTTCTCTGTATTTATTCCTAGGGAAACAGGGGCCTTCTTACATTTTCTTCTCATCTCTTCTGTGATAGCCAACCCTGATCTGACTTTCCTGAAATATTTTCTTACTTTCAGCTCTGTCTGACATGGAGATCATAGCCCAGTCAATTATTTTTATTTTTGGTGGGTATGACACCACCAGCAGCACACTTGCCTTCACCCTGTATTTACTGGCCACTCACCCTGATGTCCAGAAGAAACTGCAGGATTAAATTGATGCAGCTCTGCCCAATAAGGTGAATGGATGGGGCTTGGAACAGAAGGGACAGAAGACACTTTCTCATTACCAGCAATGGCATGTGAATGGCATGTATGTGTGTGCACCATGTTTTTCCCATTTGTTCTTTATTTAAAAAGCTTTTTTTCCATGTTTATCTCTGCTTTTTTTCCTGTCCCTCATCCAAATTTCTCCCAGTCCTCCCTCAGTCTCCCCCACCCAACCCCTCCAGCCATTCCCCAAGAAGAGCAAGGAGTCCCAAGTAGTGTCATTTCGGTTTTGTGTATTCATTTGAGGTAGGTCCGATACCCACATCTCAGTAGTAAGGCTGGGTTAGATGTTCAGCTGTAGGAATGGGCTCTGAGATGTCAGTTCATGTCAGTTCATGCACAGGAACATAGTCTAATCCTACTCCAAGAGACTCCATAAACTTCCCATGCCATTTGAAAATCATCTATCTTTGGAGAGTTTAGTTCATTTCCCCAAAAATTCCTCAGTGGTTTTTTCTGATGCACTGAGCTCCCAATAGCTCCAGTCAGCCATGTCTGCTCCACTATGTTTTTAGATAGCATTTCTCACTGAATCCGGAGTTTTTCAATTTGAACTATGCTGACTGGCCAGTTATCACCAGTCCTGCCTTATCTCTGTCTCCTCCACTTCTAGGATTATAGATGTGCACTACTCTGTCTGTCTTTATGAATGATGTGTATCTGAACTCAGACTTGCATAGTAGACACTTTAATAACTGAGACATCTTCCAAACCCCAAGTGATATTTTGTTATTCTAATCACATCTCATGAGACTGGATAAATGCTTAATGGTTACTAGTCCTGGCTGCTCTTTTGGAGAATCTATTCTGATTTGTTACACAGCACTGAAACAACAGTTCTCAACTGTCTGCTATGCAAGTTCCAAAGGTCTGACACCTTCTTTTGACCTCTGTGTGCACTACACTCATCTTCTCACATACACACATGTAGGCAAAACACCTACACACATATAATAAAACAATTAAAAACCCTTTAAATGATTTGTAAGGGCTTACGTACTTGAGAATGCTGAGCTCAGCTTTGGAGCTTCTAAGATCTAAAAAGTACACTTCAGACTGGTTGAAAGACATTGTATAATCCTAGCAAAAATCTATTTCTTTCTTTGCAGGCACCTCCCAACTATGATAAAGTGATGGAGCTGGAATACCTGGAAATGGTGTTAAATGAAACCCTCAGATTATACCCAATTGGTAGTAGACTTCAAAGGGTCTGTAAGCAAGATGTAGAAATTGATGGTGTGTTTATTCCCAAAGGGTCAGTTGTCATGGTACCAGTTTATGCTCTTCACCAGGATCCACAGTACTGGCCAGAACCTGAAGAATTCCACCCTGAAAGGTACGAGAATCCTGTGACTCAGAACCCACTCTGAACTAGGCTGGCCTGTATATCTTATGGTGTCTCTTAGGAAAAGATAATCTAAATGTGATGTAGCATTCATTTGCATCCTATGAAATAAATGTCAGAGAAAGAGAAGAAAAAAATAGGAGAGGGAATAGGTTCTGCACGAAAATGTGTCAGTTTAAATACAGTGTTTTTCTCCTTAAGCAAGTATGTAGTAAATGACCTACTTAATGGTGAGGTAGAGAAATCCATTTTTTTAGTCTAATTAACACTTGCCTGTCAGAGATGTAACCCCAGGATTATACTGAATGGACTTTTATGGTTTAGAGAGAGATTATTTTTTGTTTTCTTATTACTTTTTGACACTTTCATGCTTATATAATGTATTTTGGTCATGCTCCCCTTACATTACCCAGTCTCTTCTCCCTTCCACACTTGCTGAATCCCTACATGTCCTCATTAAGTCTTCCTCTTGTTTCCATGTCTTCCTGTTTTCTTATGACTAATATGTTTAGTTAGGGTTGTTTGCATCAGTGTAAGTACAGGAGTTATTTCCTGGTAACGGACAACTCACCAGTAGCTAGACAATTGAAGAGAAACATCTCCCTACACCAGACCATTAACTACCAGTAGTTTTTAGGGAGGTGGCATCTCAAGAACTGTCCCCTATCCAGGATGGAGTGTATCAACATGGATGTAGTCTTGTCTATCAACCCCAGTAGCTGTGGGTTCATGAGTTCAAGGGTTGTGTCAGGTCAAGAGGACAGTGACTCACAACCCACATTTTATTCCTTGCTTTCCCTTCTGAGGTGTTTCCTGAGCCTTGTTAATGATAATATAGATTTTCTTTTTTGAACTGAGAACTCCATCCTTGCTCATTATTAGTATTTTGTCCAGTTACGAGTCTCTGTGTCAATTGTATCACATGGTAATCACAAGCTTCTCTGATCAAGGCTGAGAGAATAACTAATTTTGTGTATAAACATTAATATTTAGAAGCCAGTTTGATAGCGTGGACTCTTAGCAAACAACAATAGTACATTCACTCCTAGAGCCTATGACCTTCTTAGCCAATGGATTTTGATCAGATTTACAGAACCAGGCATTAATTCCCAT
>PVIH01030044.1:0-12715 GCA_004025045.1 Sigmodon hispidus
CACCATCCTGGATCTGGATTTTGTAGTGTCTGGTGTGGCCGTGACTGTGGAATCAAGCTGTTGGCACACAGAGCCCAGCCCTCCATCCGCAGACACAGAAGCCAGAGCCTACCCTTCTTCCCCAGACCCAGAGGTCTAGCCCCTAATGTCTTCCCGCAAACCCACGGTGTCCAGGCTCTGGTCACCTCCCTCCACCCACAGTCTGTCTTCAGGGGCCATTGTTGTTTGCCGTTCCTCTTCGTCCATGGCCAGCCTCCCCCAAGGCCTCTGACTATATTTTTCATAAAGTGAAAATACTTGCGTTATCTCTTGCCCTTATCCGGGAACCAACCTTGGTTCCCACTTCCCTCGAGCCTCTGCCGTGGGTGACCATCTTCCTAATCAGAAGAGCACCAGGGTTAGGATGGCGTTTATCACACGCTGGCCCCAAATTCCTCTCCTTGATCAAGGTTGGGGACAGAGATCAGAAGATTCTCAACCAGCCCTGCCAGCCCCACTTCCTCAATGTCACCTAGATCAGTTAATTTCTTCCTACCTGGATCCCTCTAGGGTCTGTGTGGCTGCTGTGCTGTGGTCAGAGCGGCTGGTAAGTAAAACCCAACCTTGAATGACTGTCCTTGCCAAGAGATGAGACTCCAGTTCCTGTGAGTCTGATAGTCCATGTGGGCTGAGGACAAGGGTAGCTTTTCCATCTGGGGGGTGGGATGGTGCAGGATGGTGGGGGAATAATGAATGATCTACCCTTTTCTAATTTAAAAGCCTCACTAATTCTCAGCTCCAAACCCAGTGAGGAACCTGACAGTGAGGCTAGGATCATCATTTCCATCACCCTGAGCTAGGAGGTCCCTGAGGCCACTGGCCCTCAGAACCCCACCTACTGGGTTCAGTGGCCTGGAGATGCTGACCCAAATAATGCTCAAAACACAACAGAGACCAGTGTCGTGGCGGATGGACTTGCTCCTGCTTCTTTGTATGAATTTTCTGAGTGGGAAGAAAAAGACAGAGTTGGAAGCTCCACACAGCCCCTCAATGACTCCACAGGTGAGAGGCAGACTCTCTTGTTTGCTTTCTTTCATTTGAAGGGTGACAGGAAAGCCTGGTGGCAGTGGTGTATGTATGCCTTTAATCCCAGCACTCGAGAGGCAGAGGCAGGTGGTGGATCTTTGTGAGTTCTAGGCCCACCTGGTCTATAAAGTGAGTTTCTGGACAGCCAGGGCTACATAGAGAAATCTGTTGAGGAAGGGGGCAGAAGAGAGACGGAGGGAGGGGGGGGAGAGAGAGAGAGAGAGAGAGAGAGAGAGAGAGAGAGAGAGAGAGAGAGAGAGAGAGAGAGAGAGAGAGAGAACAGAAGGTGGCAGATTCCACAATTCTAAAGAACTGGAATGAAATACATATAAGTGAAAGAGAGAGAGAGAGGGATGGAGGGAGAGAGGCAAAGAAGGAGAGACGGGGAAGGAGAGAGAGGAGAGGGAAAGAGGAAGAGAAGCAGAGGGAGAGAAAGGGAGAGGGCAGAAGGTGGCGGATTCCACAATCCAACAGAACTGGAATGAAATGCACAAGTGAATCTCTGGGTTTTATCATCCACCTTAAGTAGAGGAAAGAGATACAAGTGAGGTGGATCCTCATAGGCTGTGCAGCCCAGTGGGCCCAAGATGGCCCCTTCTCTATATTATGAGCATCAAGGGAGCATTAGGTCTGCATTCCTATCCCCACAGTAAATTATTCCCAGCTCCATGGGTTGCGACTGGCCACATCCTAAGTCTTGTCTCTCCTACTGGGATTCCTATTGGTCTCAGCCATCCCTGCCCCACCATGGGGTCCATGACGTACAGAAATCCTTGATCATCCTGTGGGTCCCAGAGCAGTTTAAGGACAAGCGATCGGAGCAATAACCATATTTGCCTTTACTTTTTAATTTGTGATCTGGGTGTGGGTATGGAGTTATCCACTAAGGCAGTGTCACTGAATACAGTGACTTCCTCCCTTCTAGCAGCCCTGACTGCCATTTGATCCCCAGATATGACCTCAGGACTACATCATCCATCTATGACTGAATATTTAGAGTATTAATCTTGTGTAGGATATATCTACAACCATAACCACTGGGAGGTTATGAATACTACTAGCATGTCATGCCGCCAACACAGCATTTCCAACACTTTCTCCATCTTCTGGTTCTTATATTCATTCACCATTTTCCCATGATGTTCTCTGAGCCTTGGAGGGGATGACAGGTGTGTCTTCAATATCTCAACCATCCACAAGCCTCTGTATTAACAGCCACCACTGAAGACAGCAGCTTCTTTGGCCAAGGCTGAGGAGCCATGAAGGTCCCTGATACCAGTCCATGCACTTGCACCCCTCCACATAGAGCTATGTGGGCTTCTCTGAATGACAAAACACTGGCACATTCTTAATTAATGAATTTGTTATTTGATTTTCAATTTTCAATGTTTCTATGTGTAGCCCTGGCTGTCTTGGAACTCACTCTGTAGACCAGGCTGGCCTTGAACTCATTAACTGCCTTCCAGGTGCTGGGATTAAAGGCATATGCCGCCAATACTGAGTCAATCTATTTATTTATTTTTATATGTGTAGTATAATATGTGAGTGTGTGTGTGTGTGTGTGTGTGTGTGTGTGCATTTGTTTATGTGGTAGTCAGAGCATGCCAGCTGTCTTCTTCTGGGGCTCAGTAATTTATTATTTATGTATTTAACTATATCTTAATTTATTTAGAGCTGGCATGTGTATGCATTTGTGTGTGAATTCGGCAGTGTGGATATGACTTATATTCCCATTAGAATTCACTATGAAGCTCAGTCTGTCCTTGAACTTATAAAGTTCTCAAGCCTCAGCCTCCAAAGTGATGAGATTGTAGGGACAGGCTACATAGGTTTCACATTAAAAAACATTTGGGACAAATGCTTATTTTTCCACCCTTGTTTTCAGTACCAAACTCAGTGGGAAATCTAACTGTGGAGGCTCAGAACACCAGCTCCATCAGCCTGGTTTGGGAGGAACCTGATGGCCCCTCTATGGACACCTTCACCTACTGGGCCCAGTGCATTGGCTCTGGTGGCAAAAATGGGACCCAGAACACAACAGGCATCAATGTCACTGTGGATGGACTGGACCCTGGCTCTTCATATGAATGTTCTGTGTGGGTGGAAAGAGATGGACTCAGCAGCTCCAGGGAGACTGTCTATATCTCCAGAGGTGAACAGACACTATTACCTATCATTCCTCATTTCACAAATTCTATTTGGTTTATAATAAAACTTAGAGCCAGTTTTGAGGTAAAGCTGGAAGATCAGAGAGACAGGAAAGAAGCTCCAGGCAGTTCTCCCCCAGGCAGCTCCTCAGCCTGTGTCCAGGAGTCCTCAGACTGAAGGCCTCTCAGTGCTCAGGAAAAAGGGGAGGGTCCCAGGTGATGGGCTGACTCCTGTGTCTCCTCCTGCCTTATCTTTCTTTCTCTACCCAGATATCTAACTTCTTGGGTCAGATTGTATGTGTGTGTCTGTGTCTGTGTTTCCCCAGTACTGAGAGTAGAGGCATTGATCCCAAGTCCTGGACTTTAAGGTGTGTACCATCAACTCTAAATAGCCTTCTAATCAGAGATGCAGAAACATCTCTGCCTGTGCTTCCAGACTGCAGGGATTAAAGTTCTGTGTCACCACTCGCTGACCTTCATGGCTAAATCTGAGGGTGGCTCTGTCCTCTGATTTTCAGGCACTCTGTTAGATGCACCATCTGTCAGCACACTCCCCTGTCCCCCTTGCTCCCTCCCTCCTCCCTCTTTCTACCTCTTAACAGGGTTTGAATGTGTCGCTCACATGGTCTGGAACTCAGGACCCTCTTGCCAGTATTTCCTAGATGCCTGCATTATGGATGTCACCATCTCACCTGTCTTGACTTCTTTACAAAGATTCCATTTATTTTTATTTTATGTATATGAGTGCTTGCCTGCCTGTGCTCAAGTGCACCAGGTGAGTGAATCATCCTTGAGGCCATAAACGGTGTAGGGCCCACTGAAGTTAACAAACAGTTCTGAGCTGTGCCAGGATCTGGCAACTGAACCGTGGGTCCTCTGTAAGAACAGTAAATGCTCTTAACCGCTCACCCTTCTGTCCAGCCTCATATCTGGTCTCTTGACTGACATGTCATGGTATGAAGTCAGAGGGTGGTTGGAGCTGACAGGAAGGTAGCAGAAAGAGAAATGAAGCTACATACTTAAATTTTAGTTTTCTGTGAACCGCTCTAAAATAAAGGAAAGGAAGGAAGAAATATGTCATTGACCTTCATGTGATATTTAGGAAAGATCTAGAACATCCCATTTCTACATGCTACTCATAGTTTTAAAAAGCAACCACTTTGGAATAGTGGGGAGACATTTTTATTCTTCTTTGCTTTCTCTTGCTTTGACAGGATGCCACTTTGTAGCCCATGCTATCCTCAAATATGTAGCAATTCTCCTGCCTCAGCTCCCTGAGTACTGCAGTTACAGACACGAGCCACCATGCCTTGCTAGGTCTGATATTATTAATGCATTGATAAAATGTTCCAGCTCTGATCACTAACTCTCACTGGCATCTTAGTGGCAACCAGTCACATTATAGGGGTTCATACTGCAAATGGAAACTGTGCTGACCTATTGGACCATTTTGGTCTGAGTCAGTCCACCTCTGCCTCTGGGTTCTGAAGGAATAGAAAGTCAGGGACCAGGAACAACACCTGATTTGCCCCTCTGCTCCCACTTCAGTTCCAAACCCAGTGAGAAACCTAACTGTGGAAGCTCAGAACACCAGCTCCATCAGCCTGGTTTGGGAGGAACCTGATGGCCCCTCTATGGACACCTTCACCTACTGGGCCCAGTGCATTGGCTCTGGTGGCAAGAATGGGACCCAGAGCACAAGAGACACCCGTGTCACTGTGGATGGACTGGACCCTGGCTCTTCATATGAATGTTCTGTGTGGGTGGAAAGAGATGGACTCAGCAGCTCCAGGGAGACTGTCTATGTCTCCACAGGTGAGAACAAACACTATTTCTTTATTACTATTATTATTATTATCAACAAAGCGGTCACACTTTCTATCCTTGTATATCCTTATTCAAGGTCTCTGCCCCCTCCCATCACATCAGGTCATTCTCTCTTCTCCACAACTCCCCATCCCCTCCCTGGGCAGGCAGCAGACAGTCCCATGGTCCCACTGTCCCAATATTGCTTAGTTCAGTCTCCACTACTGGCAGATCTAGTTTTTTCCCCCAACCTCAAGACTGAGTCAGGTGTTCCTCTAGGAGGAGTGGGATCCAAGGAGTCAGTCCAGTGTGTTTCTGTTCCCAAGCTGTTCAGTGGTTGTGGTTTGCAGCTTGGGCATGCTTTGCTTTTTTCTTGTTTGTTTGTTTGTTTGTTTAGAGTCCACTAATGAGTGAGTACATTCCCTGCTTATCTTTCTGGGTTTGTGATACCTCGTTCAGGAGGATATTCCAAATCCATCCATTTGCCTGAAAATTTTAGGATATCATTCTTTCTTACTGCTAAGTAGCACTCCATTGTGTAGATGTACCACAATTTGTTAATTCATTCTTCATTTGAGGGACATCTAGGTTGTTTCCAGGTTCTTGCTGTTACAAATAACACTGCTATGAACATAGTTGAGCTAATGCCTTTGGAGTGTGACTCTGCATCTTTAGGGTATATACCCAGAAGTGGTATTGCAGGGTCTTTGGGGAGATTGATTGTCAATTTTCTGAGAAACCACCATACTGCATTCCAAAATGGCTGAACAAGCTTACACTCCCACCAACAATGGAGGAGTGTTCCCCTTGCTCTGCATCCTCTCCAGCATAGGCTGTCCTCTGTGTCTTTTATCTTAGCCAATCTAACAGGTGTCAGGTGGTATCTCAAAGTTATTTTTACTTTTGCATTTCTCTGATGGCTAAAGATGATGAGCACTTTTTCAGGTGCCTTTCAGCCATTCGTAATTCCTCTGCTGAGAATTCCCTTTTTAGATCTGTACCCCATTTTTTGATTGGGTTATTCAAGGTTTTGGGCTCTAGATTCTTGAGTTCTTTATGTATCTTAGAGATGAGTCCTCTGTCACTTGTAGGGTTGGTGAAAATCTTTTCCCATTCTGTAGGCTGTCGTTTTGTCCTATTGACAGTGTCCTTGGCTTTGCAGAAGCTTCCTAGCTTCAGGAGATCCCACTTATTGATTGGTGGTCTTAGTGCCTGTGCCACTGGTGTTATATTTAAGAAGTGGTCCCCTGTGCCAATTTGTAGAAGTGTATTTCCCACTTTCTTTTCTATCAAGTTTAAAGTGGTTGGGTTTAAGTTGAGGTCTTTGATCCACTTGGATTTGAGTTTTGTGCAGCGTGACAGGCTTGGATCTATTTTCATTTTTTACACATTACCATCCAGCTATGCCAACACCATTTGTTAAATATACTATCTTTTTTCCATTGAATGTTTTGGGCCTCTTTGTCGAAGATCAAGTGTTCATAGGTTTTTGGGTTAATGTCAGGATCCTCAATTCAATTCCATTGATCCACAAGTCTGTTTTTATGCCAGTACCAGGCTGTTGTTATTACTGTAGCTCTGTAGTATAACTTGAAGTCAGGGATGGTGATACCTCCTGAGGTTCTTTTGTTGAGTAAAATTGTTTTGGCAATCCTGGCTTTCCTGTTATTCCAAATGAAATTGAGTATTATTCTTTCAAGGTCCATAAAATATTGTGTTGGGATTTTGATGGGCAGTGCATTGAATCTGTAGATAGCCTTTGGTAGAATTGCCATTTTTACTATGCTGATCCTACCTCTTTCCTCTATGGCATGAACTTTATTTGGTTTATAATAAAACTTGGAGTCAGATTTGAGGTAAAGCTGGAAGATCAGAGGACAGGAAACAAGCTACAGGCAGTTCACCCCCAGCCAACTCCTCAGCCTGTGTCCAGAAAAAATAGAATCTGTCTTGGAGCGGTGTTGACTGGGGGAATTAAGGGTGTTCACAGCACTTGCAGCTTCTGACTGGGGCTGGTTAGGATGTAAGTCTCGATATTTTTTAAAACTAAAAGTTATTTTTTAACATTACATTTATTTATTGTGTATGTGTGTCCAAATGCATGCATGCCCTGGCCCATGGTGTGGAGGTCAGAGGTCAGCTTTGGAAGTGGGTTCTCTCCTTCCACCATTGGATCGCAGGGATCAAATTCAGCTTTTAGGCATGGCAGTAGGCACCTTTGCCCGCTGGGCCAGCTCTCCAACCTTAATTAATTGATTAGTTAATTCTCTGTGTGTGTGAATTTGGTATGCCTTTGCAACAAAACACACATGGGGGTCAGAGAAACTCTCTGAAATCTCCCCTTCTACTTCAGGATCTGAGGATCAAACTCAGGTCTTCACGCTTGTGTGACAATCTTACCCAGGGATCCAGTCAGCAGCACTCGCCTTACTTATTTATTTATTTTAGGTTCCCTTACCACTATTTTATGTATGTAAGTGTTTTACTTGCATATATATATACATAAATATTATATATGTACATATGTATATATACGTAATGTATTTGTACCTGGAATCCATGTTAGATCTTCTAGAACAGTTATGGCTACTAGGAACTGAACT
The DNA here is from genome assembly GCA_004025045.1 of Sigmodon hispidus. NCBI lineage: Eukaryota > Metazoa > Chordata > Mammalia > Rodentia > Cricetidae > Sigmodon > Sigmodon hispidus. Next base: position 7,622 of record PVIH01030044.1, read on the forward strand.
TTAACACGATTTCTAGTTGTTATTAAATGAGAACTCAGCTTATGGAGGTTATTAACTGCTCAGCTTGGGTGTTGGAAATCAAACTTGGGTCCTCGTCAAGAACATCAAGACTTGCTGGGTGATGCTGGTGCACGGCTTTAATCCCAGCGTTCAAGAGGCAGAGACAGGGCTGTGAACTGGAGGCCAGCCTGGTCTATAGACCTAGTTCCAGGACAGCTAGAGCTACACAGAGACACCCTGTCTTGAAAAGCCAGAAAACCCAACCCAACTCAAACCAAATGACAACAAAACCAGCAACACTTTTAAAACTGAGAGTCATCTCTCTGCAGCCCCAGTGACTTGGGGATACACACACACACACACACACACACACACACACACACACACCACTACTCTCTTCTGTTATTCACCTTTCCCCTTCCTGCTGGAGACTTACTTCCCCTTTCCTTCTGCTTCCTGTCACATTTCTCCATTACTCTGTTTCACTCTGAAGGTATCATGGAGGGAACCCAGGGCTTCGCCTTACCTGGCATGCACTCTGCACTGATGTCCATCCACCTCTGCATTGTTTCCTCTTCCTTCTTCCCGTTTCTTTCCTTTACACCTCTTCTTTGCCCTGGGGTGGAAAGGTAACTGGACAAGATATCCCAGCACGCAATTGGGCCAGGACTTCCAGTATTGAGGTCCAGAGGTTCTAAGGCCTCAAGGGAGCTATAGTTTAGGTGATGACTGAGACCCAGAACCACACAGACAGAGGGAACTCAGACAACCCAGAACCACACAGACAGAGGGAACTCAGATGACCCAGAACCACACAGACAGAGAGAACTCAGACAACCCAGAACCACACAGACAGAGAGAACTCAGACGACCCAGAACCACACAGACAGAGAGAACTCAGACGACCCAGAACCACACAGAGAGAACTCAGACGACCCAGAACCACACAGACAGAGGGAACTCAGATGACCCAGAACCACACAGACAGAGAGAACTCAGATGACCCAGAACCACACAGAGAGAACTCCGACGACCCTGGTTCTTTCTTGGAACTCCGTATTTTCTCACTGGAATGACCGATGACCAGAAACTCACTGTGTCGCTCAGGATAGCCTTGAACTCATGGCAATCTCCTGCTTCAGCCTCCCAGATACTAGGATTTAGAGATAATCAGCATGATTGGCTGGGAAGGGGTTCTTTGCATCCACAACCCTCAGGGCTCTGCTCACTTTCAGCTCCCAATGAGGTAAGAAACCTACAGAATAAAAGCCATACCAACAGCTCAGTGACCTTGATATGGGGTACTCCCGAGGGCCTCTATTCTTACAACTACACCTACTGGGTCCTGTGGGCCAGTGAAGAAGAAGAGCCCCAGGGAAAGCAAGATCCCACAGGATATGGAGCCAGACTACATAGTACCAATGAGTCTTGGTATGAGGTCAAGAGTCTCAGGTCTGGCATTTTGTACAACTTCAGCATGTGGGCAGAGAGGAACCATGTGCCCAGTTCCATACAGAGCCTTTAGGCACCCACAGATGAGATGCTCTACTCTCTTTGTACCTGGTGGAATGGGCTTAGGTCAACTTCATGGGCAAGAAGAGAACAGAAGTATTGCAGAGATGGCTCAATCAATGGTTAAGAGCATTTGCTGCTCTTACAGAGGTCAGTACCCAGCACTTATGTTCAGTGGCTCACAAAAACCTTTCACTTATGTGGAGGGGACCCAATGCCTTTTACTATGACACATACATGTAACTAAAATATTTCTAACAGGAAAAAAAAATTGTGATTGGACTACAAATCCCATAATGCCATGAGTTTGGGACTTCATACATTTAGAGATACAGAGGTTCCAAGGAATTTGGGAGTTGTAGTCTTTGAGGACTTCAGTCTTTTTGGGAACAAGAGATATGCTTGAGTTTGGAGAGGAAGAGATGGGTTAGCTCTCAGAGAGTTGGGGATGCAAACCCAACAATTGGTGGGTGGCTCATACCGATTCCTCTTGTTTTCTTTCTGCAGCCCCAGCTGCTGTCAACAGCATCTCCTGTGTCAGCACCTCTGGGGGCTACGGGGTCATCCTGACCTGGTCCTGCCCATCTGGGGGTTATGAGGCCTTTGAGGTGGAAGTGGGCAGCCAGTGGAGCTCCGTGGATGGATCTGTCTGTGAGAAGGGCATGCCTGTGTCAGATCTTGGGCCAGCTCAGTCCTACACAGCCACCATCACGACTGTCTCGAATGGACTGAGGGAGCGGTCCGTCTCTGTGATCTGCTACACAGAGAGCACAGGTGAGTAGAAAGAGTCCCAGGACAAGCCTTCTGATCTTGCCAGGAAGGGAGGCCATGGGGTTTTGTTCTAAGTGTTTTTGTTCTGTCTTGGGCTATCTGCCTTTTGCTTTCTGATTTCTGTCTGTCTCTCTTTCTTGAGGTGTGTACATGTATACATATGTGTATACATGTGGCCACAGGACAATATTGGGGGTTGTTCCTGTAGCATCTACATTTAAAAATATTTATAACATTTATTTATCTGTTTTTTTTTTAATTTGTGTGTGCCATGTTGCACGTGGAGGTCATAAAACAAATTGCAAGAGTCGATTATTTCCTCCTGGCAATAATGTGGGTCATGGATGCTTGTTTTTTTGCACGTGGCGCATGATTGGAATCTCAACACCAGGAGTATCACACTAGAGTTTATTAAAGTGGGGAGCAGAGATAGGGGCAGAAAGGAGCAGAGAGAGGAGAGGGGGAAGAGGGGGGAGAGGGGGGAAGGGATGGGCACTCCTGTGAGCCCTTTCTTTAAAAGGGTGGGTGGGCCCATGTTTGCATCGTCACACCCAGGGGCATGATTGACAGTTACATTCCAGGTGAATGCAAGCTTTGGAAATCCTTACATTCCATCCTTTTGATATATATAAAAAACTGGATTTATAGTCAGGAATGGGTCATCGTGGTGGTCTTGGTTACTTCCTGCTGACACAGGACAGAGAGGTCTTTAGCTCATCTTGCTGGCAGAATGAAGGATTTGGATCATAGGGCCGTGAAGTTTGTTTCCTGCAATGCATCCTCAGGGAGTGGCTGTTTTAACTGCGGGCTGAACCACATTTTGTTTACCTTGGATTCCAAGCAGACTGCCTGGGGCCCTTTGTTTACCACCTTCGCTTTTGCTTAGGCTGGCTTTGCAAAGGAAGCTTGGAGCTGGTTTTTTAAAATTTTGGGTCTCCTGTCTGGCTATTTTGAGGAGGGGAGATAAAAGGTTTAAGATTAGACAAATGAATCCAATGTGGGAAGCTTAGAGGCTGTAGGCATTGTCAGAATTACTCTATATGGTCCCCTTTACTTTGGAGTGAGGGGAGAAGGCAGGTGATGGAGGAGAGGAGGAAGCAGACTGTCAGGAAGGTAGAACTTACAGGCTAATTGGACAGTAAAAGGAGCAGAAGAACAGTTAGAGCAGCTGTCGAGGCTAGGTTTAGGTAAATGTGATCACTAAATGAAATGAAAGCTCCCACTTTTGCTAAGAAATCTCCTTCCATCAAAGCTGCTGGACAACTTGGCATAACTAAAAATGACTGAGTAATAGGAATTTCTCTAAAAATGTAATTAAGCGGCAGTGTCTGATAAGGTCGCATGGATTTGCCTCCTACCCCGACAATTGTAAGGCCTGAAAGAAAGAAAGAGATCCCAATACTCCCACAGAACTGAGAGTGCAGCTCCAGTGTTCACCAGGAAAGAAATGGTCCGACCAGAAACTTCAATATCTACCCGAGGCTCTCTCTGCGTGATAAACAGGGGTCCCCAGCACCTATGCGCTTAGGGCTGAGGGGTGCCCTGCCAAGCATGGCACCAATGTTAATTTTTTGCACGTGGCACGTGATTGGAATCTCAACACCAGGAGTACCACACTAGATTTTATTAAAGTGGGGAGCAGAGATAGGGGCAGAAGAGAGCAGAGAGAGAGGAGAGGGGGTAAGGGAAAGAAGGGGCGGGCACTTGTGTGAGCCCTTTCTTTAAAGGGGTGGGTGGGCCCATGTTTGCATCGACACACCTAAGGGCATGATTGACAGTTACATTCCAGGTGAATGCAAGCTTTGGAAATCCTTACAATGGAGATCTAACTCAGTTCCTTAGGCCTGGTGGCAAGCACCATTCTCCCCTGACCCATCTCACAGCTCCACATTTATTTTTTTCTTTTTGAGAGCTGGTCTCTCATTGACTTGAAACTGACCCAGCAGGGCTGTCCTGGTGGAGCAGCAAGCTCCATGTCCGTACCCAGACAGATAGCATAGACACATGCCAGCATGCCTGGCTTCTTCTAAGATCCCGGTCTTCACGCTTGCAATGCAAGCATGTTCCTGATTAAAGACCTCCTGATTTTTCTTAAAACAACTTTGTAAAAACACCGCTGGGCAGTAGTGGTGGTGCATGCTTTAATTTCAGCACTGGGAGGCAGAGGCAGGCGGTTCTCTATGAATTCAAGGCCAGCCTGCTAGATATACAGAGCAAATTCTGTCTCACAGAGAAATTTCGTCTCAAAAAAATACCATTGGACACTGCAGTTCACTCACTTGCAGTCATTGAACAACTTGACCCTATTCAGCGTCAGCTTCTATTACTATTTACGTGAGAGCAGTTTTTTTTTTAAATTCATCAACATATTTATTTTCTTTTTCTTTTTTTTTATTGTTCTTTCCTTCTTTATTTTGTATTTATCAAAAAAAACACAGTAAAAAGAATTTAAAATGTGGAAGAGTTAACAATAACTATACAGAGGACAAGAATGATAAGCATGGCTCATCAAGGGGAGAAATACAAATAAGATTGCTACACCCATATTTTCTCTGTGTTCATCTTTCCCTCCGAATTCTCTTTTCCTTTTCCATCCCTGTATATCCCCACTTAAGGTCTCCTCCCCCTCCCAACACATCTGGTCATTCTCTCCTCTGCAACTCCCCATCCCCTCCCTGGGCAGGGAGCAGACAGTCCCATGGTCCCCCTGACCCAACAATGCCCAGATCAGTCTCCACTTCTGGCCAAATCCAGTTCTTTCCCCCCTCCCTCAAGAGTGAGTCAGGTGTTCCTCTAGGTGGAGTGGGATCC
>PVIH01030045.1:0-12711 GCA_004025045.1 Sigmodon hispidus
TATCCTTATTCAAGGTCTCTTCCCCCTCCCAACACATCTGGTCATTTTTCTTCTCTGCAACTGCCCATCTCCTCCCTGGGCAGGGAGCAGACAGTCCTATGGTCCCACTGACCCAATAATGCTTAGATCAGACTCCACTTCTGGCCAAATCCAGTTCTTTCCCCCCTCCCTCAAGAGTGAGTCAGGTGTTCCTATAGTTAAGAGAGTAATAACATGTCACATTTAATGCTCAAATTAAATGTTAAGTTATTCTCTGGACCTTAACCCTCAGTGAATCTTTGCATTAACTACTGCTTGCCTTTGGCATCAAAGAGAAGCTTCTTTATTGAGGTTTTTATATAGAATATAACCCTCTATTATATATTATATATATAAGTATGAATATGTAAGTGGTATGTGGACAACATTCCCAAGTAGTATGACAATATCAATAGGCTCACCCCTGGAATTTATGACCTTTCCAGTCAGGAAACTTTAATCATTTCTACAATACTTACCAAGAATAAGATTGTTGCAATAAACTCGATCTCATACTCAATTAGAAATAAGTTGGTTATTCCCAAAACAATCAAATGACTAATAAACAAAGAAGCTTCTCTTAATTTTCATAACTATGTCATCACAATTATTCCTTATTAAATCCATTAGGTCATATTAGAAAAATAAAACTAAACATTAAGACAAGAAAACGAGATAAATACTTAGTTGGATAAAGGCATGGTAGATATTTGGTGAGGGTGAGAGAATTAGTTTGTAGAGGCATGGGTATGATGATCAATTAGTATGTATATGTATAAATTTATTAAAAATATATTAATAATAAAAAGAAATGTGTTAATAAAGGAATGCCATAATAAACTAAATAACTTGTATTTTATCCCTGGTACCCACATGGTTAGAGGAGAGAAATCCCCCAAGTCCCACAAATAGTCCTTTGAATTGAGTTAGCAACTCATTAAGAAAGAAAAAATCTAGGAAGTGACTATTTTTTCGAAGCTCTTGAAGCCTGAGATAGTTCTAGAGAATTACCTTAGTATTATTGCTACTGATAATTACTCAACTTACTTATATGAGTAGGTTTGTGGACACATACATGTATGCACATATAACCAATAAATATATGAATGTAATAAAATTATTTTATTTAAATATAGGACCTATAATTTTTCATTATGTCTGACTCTTGAAAATTATGTCAGTATCATGAGGGTATCATTGATAAGATTCTGCAGTTTACTGTATTGTGTTTGAAAGTAAAGAGTTAAAATTTTGAAAATAACATTTTCTACAAATAAAGAGATTCAAAATTAGAAAATGTTAATTTAAATGAATACAATGATAAAACAAATGTAATACTATAACTTCTTCAGTTAATTTTCATTCAGATCTTTTTAATAAAAAGTGAAAATATTCTTCAAGACCCTCTCCACATTGAAGCTAATTTGGTATGTACTTAGAAGTTTTGACAGAGAGTGCACATTTGTTTTAAATGGTGTTTATAACCATCAAACTTTGACAAGAAATTAAGTAGCAAACTATCTGCCAGGAAAAGCTAATACACTGGAGCTTTCTCTCATCATTTCCATTGCTGTGACTCTGTAATCAATGTTTGAATATAGAATAAACTTCTCTGTAGGCTTTTTCACGTGTGACCCTCAGAAGAAAATATGTAAAACTGACATCTGGTCATCTTCAGATTCAGATTCAATATATTAGAAATAATTAGAAAATTAAAAACAAATTAAAATTTATACCACTGGATCCAAGCAATTTTCCCATATAGCATAGCAGTTTTCCAACCCTGCCATGAGGAAAACCCAAGCATAAATAATCAGAAGTCAACTTTGATTTAAAATCTCAGTTGTATATTATTTCCCCAAAGTGTTAATCCAGTGTTTCCCTAAGTACTTATTTAATTTTATCCTGGAAAGAAGGAAATTGAAAATCTTGGTAATTTTTTATTGCTAAAAATTTAAAAGCAAAATAAAGTTTATCACATTTTAATATTTTAAATTTATTTTATCTAGGTTCTCACATTTTTTTCTTCCTGCTCACTTATGCTTTCCAATTAATGTCTGCCTTTTTTTAAATAAGATTTATAACAACTACCATCACTGTTTAACACTGTTTTGTTTTTACAATGAGTTCAATTAAAAGCAAAAGAAAAAATTGATTAGAAAAAAAATACACTAGTGAAGTTAACCAAAAGCACAGGGCCATGCATGTTGTTAACCATGCCAATAACTCATGCTACTAAAGTTTATTAAAGAAGGTTGCTGGACAGGTGCTGAGGGGAAGAAAAGAATGAACTATCCTCTCATGGCATTTCCCTTAACAGGGATCATATGGACACAGGTTTACATAGCTACACCTAAATATGAATATAGATGAAAGGGGCATGCTCAGGTAGTATTTGGGGGTTTATATGTTGATCCTGCCTGATCATGAATATGAATGAGATAGGTATACTCTACACATGACAGAGTCAGGTTGAGTTAGTTGGGTTAGCACATTTACTGGGTAGTTACCATGTGTTAGGAGCCTTTACACTCCACCTTTATGTTTACTATAAAAAAGCAGAATTTATGTAGGGGGCAGAGTTACATGGATTAAAAGTGAACAAATGCAGTGGCCTCTTGTGGCTGCTTTAAACTGGCTTAAGGGACATTTATCTTTTCAGAATTAAGACCTATATCTTCTGTTTGTTGGTCTGCTCTTACCAGCTGGTCTCTATGGCACATTTTATGCACCCCAGGTGATTTCAAGGTAAAGGGTGATAAACTTTAAGTTTCTTTTTTATTTTCTGGAGCTTGAAAACATTATGAGTTAGTGAGAGAACCTTGAGAAGTGAAAAAATTCAAATGGTACAGTGCGGGTACTTGGCTATCAGAAGTCTCGAAGTTAGACTAAGGTAGGCAGTCACAAGGTGAGGAGGAAAGGGAGGTTAAAACTGGGGCATGAATAACTTTTAAATTAGACCTTCTTTATGCACTTGAAATAAACATTAAGTTAGTTGTTCTTATTGTTTTTTTCTTCTAGGGGACTCCAGTGGTTAGTGCCTGGGGATTGCTTAGTGATGTGAGCTGCATAATAAAGTTTGTTTGATGGTTTCTGCTAGGACTGGGGTGGGAAGAGGTTAAAAATATCTTGTATTTTCTTGTTTACCCATTGCTGAAGTTAAAATAGCTTCTGTTTTTTTCCTTCAGTCCTGGGGTGAGTGGCAGACAGAGCACAAAATATCTGAGGGTAAGAATGAAGTAGGGCCTTGCTGTACCTGTTACCTGTTCTAAAATGACTTGTGGTTCTTTTTCTCTGGTCCTCAGGGGGTCAGTTGGCTGAAAAAGATTTTGAACACAAAAGGTGTATCTGGGAGGAGTGGGTGGGGTGAGTTTTTGTTTTCCTGTTACCAGTTTTAAGATGACTTCTGTTTTTGTTTGTTTGCTTGTTGTTGTTGTTTCTACTGGAGCAGTGCTGGAAGGTTACTTGGTGGAAAAGGTGTGCGGATAGGGAAGAGAAGAGGGTGAAGCTTTTAAATATCCTAGAGCCTTTTGTCTGCTAGTAACCCTCTCAACTCTTGTTCTGAGTACTTCTGTAATATGCAGTGGCAGGATAGAATTGAAAACTCAGAGAGGGATTTTAAGAGAGGGGAGACATAAACTAATATAACCCTTCCAAAATTGGAGACAAAGGCATTGGTCTCTTCTGGGATCTGAGTGTTATAGGGATGACTATCTTTGTCAAGGAAGGAATAAACGGTTTAAACATAGACCTATTAATCCAGTGGGGGAAGCTTTTAAGTTTGGCTGGTATGGGGATTGTATTGGACCTCTTGACCTTTCTGGGGAGGAGATGGGGATGGGAAGGAGGGAGGTTGAAGGCTGACCAGGAGGTGGAAGTCAGTTGGAACAAGGGAATACATAGATAAAAAGAAAATTTATTCTATAAAAATAAATACATAAATGACTTTTTAAAAAACTATGTTATAACATTCCATTCATTTTGGGGAAAGAGACAAAGGGCATTGGCCCAGGGGAGAGAAAGACTTGATCTCCAATGTTGATTTGGAGTAGTTTACCACAGAACTTAGGCAGAGAATAGTCTCTAAAATATAACAGAAGAAAATGGTGATGATGAAGGAATGAAAGTACGTGATCAGGAAGGGGTAAGAATTTGGGTGACATCCCAGGGGAAAAGACAGGCCTTCTATATAAGAATTCAAATGTCATGATATCAAGAGGTTCTTTTGGAAGGACTTGAATTCTAAAAAGAGCTAGAGGTAATTGTTTTTTCAAATCTAGATGAAGTTTCTATGCCATTTTAACAAGAAGATTTGTTAAGAAATGATTGATAGTAGAGGATATGAAAGTGCCAGAGAATATTGAATGCTCTAGATAATTTTTAAAACCTGTGAAGTAAACTGAGGACTACTATTGGATTGAAGAGAGGTGGAAATACCAAACTGAGGGAAAATCTCCCAAAGAAGAAGGTCAGAAACTGTCTAAGCTGCTTTATTAGAAGTGGGATTGTTCTGCTTAGTCTCAGTGACTCCCAGAAAGATTCTCAGAATTACACTCTCTAAATGCAAATGCAAAGCAAGGTTTATTACAACTGTACAACTGAGCTCAGCTTTAGGGATTTGTGCTTCCCCTCTACTCAAAAGCATGACATTTTAAAATATAAAAATCAAATGAAGACTATAGAAATGCTATTATCAGGCTGGGAAGTGAGGGGCCCAGAGAAAGTTTCTTTATTATTGCTTTCTGGGGCAGCTGCTGGCTGATTGGTTGTCTTAGGATGGAGAGAAGATGCTTTCCAGTTGGGCCAGAATGCCCTCTGATTACCCAAGACCTTGGGCATTTGGCCTTGGGTACTTAGACTTGGAGGTTTAGAAACTTCTCAGAATGGGGGACTAGAAAATTCTCAGCTCCCAAACAGCTCCAGACCTCAAGGAGAGAGACTTCAGTTTCCACATTTTCCCCTAAACTTATGTAATTGGTTCAATTATGGACCAGTGTTCAGAAACTCATTCACTGTAGGTTCTTTGCACCATGAGCTAAATTGTCCCTAATCTGACCTTTATAAATTGTACCAGTCTGTTAAGGATGCATGGTCAGGGGTGAGTAGAAGAATTAGAATAAGGAGGGGTACCATCATGCTGGAAAGGAGAGTTGTGAGCCATAGTGATCAGGAGTACCAGCTTTCAAACCATATCTGGCTATCTTTACATTCTCTTTTTCTTTCAGCTATGCCATTCTGGACTTTGACCATGGCATCTTTAACTACCCCAAAATGTTTTATATAGAAACAACATTCCTCTCCTACACATAGCCCCTTGTCTACTATGCCAGGTTTCCTTTTAACTCAGCATTTCAACCTTTTATGAACAGGAAACAGGGAGTGATGTGTTCTTTTCCATGTATGCTTCAAACTGACACCAGGGCATGTTGTTAGGGCCCAAAAAGGCTGAAAGCCTACTAATTGGCTGGGTGGTATGGCATCTGTCAGAAGTATTTAGTCATGAAGTTACCTGACCCAGTCATGGAGAAAGGAAACAACCTATATTGGTTAGCCTGGTCCACATGAGAATTCAGCAAATCCAGAGCTCAAATTCACTTGGAGCAAGTTGTGTATGCCAACCAAGTGGATTTATATTGAGACACATAAAAACTAAGAACAAAAGTTAGAATTTATGTACATATTTATAAATTTGGGGCCAGTCCTTGTAAGTACAAGGGCAAGAGTCCCTGAACCTGGAGAGAAGAGTATCATCCTTAGGAACAAACAGACAGATAGCAAAAACTTAGACTGTACTTATCTGGAATCCTTTTGACCTGAAGTGGATGCAAACTTTATAATTCCCTGTAGCTCATACAAATTACAAAAGACATAGAGTTTTAGTTATATTAGTATTACCAATCAGGCTTTATAAAATGAGCTTGCAAGCTGGCTATTACCTTGCAGAAAGATCTGATCATCTGACTCAGTCAAGCTGACAAAGTTATATCTAGCTGAGCCATCAATACTTGCAGAGATCTGATAAAAATAAATTGTACCCGAGTACAGATGAGCAGCTTCTGAATATACTGGAAACAACAGAGACCAATCCATACCCATTAATTATACCCAAGTCTTCACACAAAGGCAGAAGTATCTAAACAGCATCAATCTTTGGCTACCAGGCCTATAAAGTGGAAGTTTTTCCCACAGTAGAAAGACATAGAAGAAAATACTGACCTTATTTTGTCTAGGGAAGAGGGTGCAATCAATTCTGCAATGTCCTACAGTTTGTCCAGAGCCTAGGACAGGTCTTGGGAGCAGGCATGCATTGTGATATCTTATCTTGCCCAGGTCAGCACTGCTGCAATCCAGATGGAGATAACCGCATGCCTCCTAATCATCTTTAGAGACTTTGGGTCACTGTTAGGGTTTGGGAGTCTCTGTCTTATATAATGCTTTTAAATAAATATTTTAATGCCACATTCTGTAGATCTCTGTAGTATAAGGGCTTCCCAGGTATATCTGAGTAGAAAAACTTGGTTTCTAGTTTCATGTTTTAAGCTCAACCCTTAAAACATATACACAGGAATATATAAAGCTCATCTCTGTAATTAATTACAACAGTACTTAGCATGGCTACATTAAAAAAAAACTTTGCTTATTTAAACTTGACTGACCACTTGTGTCTTCTAATAGCCTTTAATATGTTAGCAGCTTTTATAAGACTGGGAAATTATAATTTATTTCTGTCAGTTTTAGTCCTAAAAATAATGATACTGAAATGAAACTTTTCCTAATATCAAAAATAAAAACCTTTGGGGAGATGTGGAGATGAAACAATGACCTGATCTGGTGGGAGAGGGAAGGGACCTTGATTAAGGATAAACAGGGATAGAAAATGTGACTTCTTTATTCATAATTTAAAAAAGTAAAAAACAGTAAAAAAAACATTTATAAAACTCAGTTTATTCAAATATCTTAAGGTTAACAACTTCAGCTAGGACAAAGAGTCTAGACACACATCCTTAAAGCTGAATAGACCTTGAGTAGCAAGAGACAATTTCCATGTCACTGGTTTTTAAATTTCCAAGTGCTTTGACGTTTTAGTATAGTTTTCTGTATAATAGTGACCCTATATTATAATTTTATTCATTGCTATTTCATAACTTTAGTTTTACCATTGTTATAAATTTCAGTGCAAAAATCTGACATGCAGGTGGCTCTAGGTTACCCCTGTACAAATGTTTGTTTTTGCTTTTAACCTCAAAAAGGTAGAAACTCGTGGGCTACTATGGTATTCTAAGCTCTGCATGTCTCTAAAACCACTATCACATGGCTGACTCTTAAACTCTAAAGTTTAGCTTTCAGAGCAAGTTACAACTTTAACATGTTATTAAACAAGCATTGTTTTTGAACCAAAATACTTGAGGCTTGTTCCTTCCTTAGTCTAGAAGGAGATACAGGGAAGAGAGAGCTCATTAGGATGTGAAAATATACTCTTTAACTTAGAAATGTTTTTCTAAGCAATAGTTATATTAATAAATACATATAGTTAGACCCTAGTTACTTACATACATATATAGAATTAAAGCGAGCTTATTCACATAGCATTAAATATATGTCATATACATGTTCATATCACTCTGCAAATATTATAAACATCTTACAGTGAAGAATCATCAGCTATTTTAAAATAAAGAAAACTAATCTAAATTAACCTAATATGGAAAAACTTTTACTTTACAGTTTCTTTTTATATTCAGTATCTGTACATAGCAAACACACTCCACATCATCTCAGGTGTTCTACAACATTCTATATATCTTCAGTCTATTCCTCTGATTTTCTAGGCATCTTAGCTTCAGACAATTTTTCCCTTTCTCTCTCATTATTCCAGTCTTTTGCCTACTCTCTCATCTCCAGGCTCTGATCTTGGGACCATTCACAGCCAGCTTTTTTTCCAAAATCTCCCTAAGTCAGTCAAATAATAGTAGGACAAACAACAAAATCAGGCAAAGGGAAGAAGATAGAACAAGAGGAATTAAGGTCATGCTGAAACCAAGGACTGTGGTCAACAGATTTCTCCCTCCTTTACTTCTCTGTATTCTACATCTGGGGTGGGCAGAGGTCCCTGATCTTCTCCAGATTCCACATCATGGAGGTACAGGCTCCTCTTATAAATGGGATGGCACAGAAATAATGCTGCCTGTTCCTCCTCCTGGTCCACTTCCCAGGGTTCCATATCGAAGGTTGGCAGAGGTCCCTGACCTGGATTCCACATTGGGGAGGTACAGATTTTTCTGTGGAGTATCGAGGACATCTCTGGTCCCTCCTGAGACTGTCATATGAGTGAATTCACTCTGGCTAAAGCTTCAACCAAACACAAATCCTGGAGCCTTTAGAATGAGAGCAGAAGTGTGCAGAGACTATGACAAACAGGACAGAGACAAAGATAAAGACAGATGGCTGGACCAGATGACCTTACTTCGAGGTCTTGGAGTTATGGAGGGTCTCTGGAGATGCCAGATACTGGATGAGCTCTCAAATGTTCTGCCCAGTCTCAGAAACCCCCAGAAACGTCCCTAAAATTACACTGGCTCTCTGAACTCAAATGCAAAGCAAGGTTTATTACAGTTGTACAGCTGAGCTCAGTTTTGGGGACGTGAACTACCCCCTACTCAAAAGCAAAACTTTTTAAAACACAAAGATCAAACAAAGACCATAGAAATGCTGCTATCAGGCTAGGGAGTGAGGGACTCAGAGAAAGTTTCTTTACTATAGCTGTCAGGTGGGAAGCTGCTAGCTGACTGGTGTCTTAAGATGCTTAGCCTTGGGGATTTAGAAACTTCTCAGGATGGGAGACTAGAAATTTCTCAGATCCAAAAATAGCTCCAGTTCTCAAAGTGGAGGGACTTTAGTTTCCACAGGATATTCCTCTATTCACCCAGAAAATTTATCTAGAAGGAATAAAAGATATTTGGCCCTTCTGACTGTGGGCATTTTGGAGACCTCCAACTGCTATCTTGTCCCTGGAATGGGCACCCTTGTTTGATGGGTGAAGAAGGGATTGCTATGATATTTAGGACTGGGGTCTGACTTTATGACACATTGTACAAGATGCAGTAATAAACTGTGTTATTTGAATAAAATGTATTGTTTCAAATGCTTTTTGAATAAGGAGTAATGAAATAAGTTTCATATGGGGAAGAATGTAAACTATTAAAGTTATGTACATTTTCTTTCTAAAATAAAATTTCATATTTAAAAAAAGAACTGTAGATCTTCATAGTTAGATGGGAGGTAAGCCTAAACAAAATGAAACTGTCTTTATGGTGAGAACCACCGTAACCTCCTGTGAGGAGGTTGGAGGCCTTTAATATAGCCATAATATGGCTTGAATTTAAAATTGATCCTCATATCACTGTAAGGAGCCTGTACTACTTCCAGATGGCAGTGTGAGACAACAGAATTTGAAAAGCACATTTAGAGTCTTTACAAACATTTAGAGACTCTTCCTCTGCAAACTGGAAGGCTCAGGAGATAGCTAATTGTTTAGCCTGCTAGTTTGTGATATATAAAAGGAGCATCTGTGTCTTTCCTCTCTCAGTGTCTGATATTATGGAATAGCCTACTTTCTGGACCTCTTGTGCAGAAATGAACTGCAATTTATATACCAGGTGTAAGTGGTCTGGGGTAATGTGCCCTCTTATATGTGTGAGGAGTAGGGCAATATTTTCTCTAAAGTTTCAATGTATGAATGGGACATGGTATATTTGTTATTAGGAGAAGGAAGAACATTAGATGTATTGAATGAGAGACAGGGCTGGAAAGTGAATGTACCATCTTCTACTAATGCCATGTGCAGAAAAGAACTCTGGGAAGCAGGTGAAGTTCATAAACCCTTGTAGGTAAGCAGATGGGACAGATTATGGTGAGAGAAGACAGTGATAGGTAACCCAAAAATAATTTTATGAGTCTAAAATAAGGAGTTCAGCAGTGGCTATGGCATGTATGCACGGTACCCTTCCCTGAATGGTAAGATTTAGTCTTTTTGATAGATATGCTACTGGAGGAAAAAAGGGTCCTAGCTGGTAATGTAAGACGCCAAGAGCAAAGCCTTCTTTTTCTATTATATAAAGGGAAAGAAGATGGGTAAGTCTAAAAGGTGGAAGGGTGGGGCCTGAAGAAGGGCTTGCTGAAGCTTTTAAAAGGGTTTTGTACCTGAGGGGTGGGTAGTCCTAACACTGCTAACACTTGGTGAACAAGGAAAGAGAAGAAAGGGATCCAGGATCTTAGGAAGCCAGTTATTCCTGAAAACAATAGGATTTCCACTTTAGTGGTGGGGATTTCCAGGGATTGAATTAGCAGCTTCTTGTCTACAGTAACAGCCTTGTGAGTTGGAGTAATAATTAGACCTAAATAGGTTACCTGGGAATTGGACAGCTGGACATTGTAGGATGAAATCCTATAACCCATGCTGGATAGAAAGTTTAAAAAGGCAGAGGTATTAGTTTGGCTATTCTGTAATGAAAAACTACAGATGAGAATAATGTCCACATATTGTATGATTTTTGATTTGGAAAGTGACAGAGAGTGTATGTCAGAAGATAGTGGCTGACCAAATGTGACTATCTCCAAATCCCTGTAGTAATATAGTCCAAGTAAACTGCATGGGCAGGTAACTGTCAGGATTAGTCCAATTAAAAGAAAAAAAATATTTTGAGACTGGTTGTTAAAGGATGTAGAAAAAAAGGCATCCTTTAGATCAAAAATAGAAAAGTGGAAAGTTTCTATAGAAATGGCAGACAGGAAAATATATGGATTTGGTACAACAGGATGGATAGAAACCACTAAAGAGTTAATAAGTCTGAGGTCTTGGACTAGGCTGTAGGCTCTATTTGGCTTTTTAACTGCAAGAATAGGGGTATTGCAATGAAATGGAGTGGAGAATAGCTGCTTTCTTAAGAGATAAAATATAATAGGATTGAGTCCCTAGGGCTTTTGAGTGACAGTGGGTACTGTGCTTGGGCAGATGTACCAGGTGAGATTCTGCAATTAGATAACAATAGGCAATTAATATCTTGTGATAGAAGAATTCTGGATGTTCTACACTTGGGGATCTACATTGGAGACTGGAAGAAAGGGCTAGAGCAGACAGGCAGAGCAGATAGCATGAGAAGCAAGAGAGTAGCTGGCATTTCTTGACTCAGACAAATGTTATAATCAAAGGAAACAGAATTTTCTACTTTAGTTAAAAATAATCTCTTCCCATTGGAAGTATGAGACAAGTTGGCACAATCAAAAATAAATAGTTGACAGAAATATTTCTCAAAATACAATTAGTGGCAGTGGCTGGTGAGGCCAAAATTGTTTACCTCCCACCCCGACAATGGAGAGGCAAGAAAGACAGGTAGAACTTCGCAGCTTCTTCAGGATTGAGTATGTGGCATTGGTGTCTACAAGGAAGGAGATGGATCTACATGATAGTGTTATGATTAACCAATGCTCACTTTTCATGATAAAGGTGGTTTGGTCAAGGAAGCCCTGACAGCACCAATCATCCTTGGCTAGGCCTAAGAGGTCAGCTGGGGGTAATCCATGTGAGATGCCTCCCTGCCATGTGATGCCTGAGGACAGTTGCTGAGCAAATATTGAGGTCTGAAAGGTGTGGGGAGGCCTTTTCCAGGGAAAATAGTATACATTTACACTGACTGGAAAGAGAAGACTAACTAATTGAGGTCAGTAGCTGGATAGATGAAATGTGAGCTGGTAGAGGCACTAGCACATGGTCTTATTGTGCCTATGTACACCTAGGCCCAGGTAGAGACAAATGGTGTTAACACATGCAGAGAACAAACCACTCTACTAATATCCAACACCGTAGTTTATTTAAGAAGTTTGCTGGACAGGTGCAAAGGGAAAGAAGAGAGAACAAGCCTCTTTCATGGCATTTCCCTTAAGATGGAGCAGGTAGATGCAGGCTTACATAGCCACACCAAAATATAAATATAAATGAAAGGGGTATGCCCAGGTAGTGTAGGGGATAACATGGCAGTGTGCCCTATCTGGTCATGCATATGGATGAGAGAGGCATATCCTCTGCATGTGATGTGTTCTGATGGCTTCATGTCAGGTTAGTTGGGTTAGCACATTTACCAGGTAGTTACCATGTGCCAAGAATCCTTACACTGCAAAATGTTGTACTTTTATTATTCTAGGTTACATGAAAGGCAAACTAGCATATTGATAAGAAAACTCAAATTAGTATTTAATTTGGATGTCATTATTGAGTAGTACAATTTCGACTGAATATTATAATTTTCATTATTCTTTTCTGTTTTTCATCTGTTAAATCAGGTGAGGAAACACATAATTATACAGTTTCTGCAAAAATTAAATAGACTAAACAATATTCTACCCATAATATTTTTTCATCAGAGAAAGATTAGATATAAATTATTCTTATGGAGATATGATTGAATTAATTTCTCTATCATCCAGTTATATGTACAACTTTTTCTTTCTAAACAAATTACCTTAGATTTGAAGAAACTGTGACATAGATGAAAATTGCAACTATATATGAGGTAGATACTAACAGTAAGTATCATGGACAAAACTGATGAATGTATCATTTGTTGTTAGAAAAAAATGTTCAACTGTATCTGTGTTGTCTTTAACTGCAAATAAGTACTTTCAAGAATGAACCTAGGA
>PVIH01030046.1:0-12711 GCA_004025045.1 Sigmodon hispidus
CAAAACTCAAATCCAAGTGGATCAAAGACCTCAACATAAACCCAGCCACTTTGAACTTGATAGAAAAGAAAGTGGGAAATACACTTCTATGAATTGGCACAGGTGACCACTTCCTAAATATAACACCAGTGGCACAGACACTAAGACCAACAATCAATAAGTGGGATCTCCTGAAGCTAAGAAGCTTCTGTAAAGCCAAGGACACTGTCAATAGGACAAAATGCCAGCCTACAGAATGGGAAAAGATTTTCACCAACCCTACAAGTGATAGAGGACTGATCTCTAAGGTATATAAAGACCTCAAGAATCTAGAGCCCAAAACCTTGAATAACCCAATCAAAAAATGGGGTTCAGATCTAAAAAGGGAATTCTCAGCAGAGGAATTATGAATGGCTGAAAGGCACCTGAAAAAGTTTAGCCATCAGAGAAATGCAAATGAAAACAACTTTGAGATACCACCTAACACCTGTTAGATTGGCTAAGTTAAAAGGTACAGATGACAGCCTATGCTGGAGAGGATGCAGAGCAAGGGGAACACTCCTCCATTGTTGGTAGGAGTGTAAGTTTGTTCAGCCACTTTGGAATGCAATATGGCAGTTTCTCAGAAAATTGAGAATCAATCTCCCCAAGGACCCAGCAATACCACTTCTGGGTGTATACCCTAAAGAGGCACATTCACACTCCAAAGGTATTAGCTCAACTATGTTCATAGCAGCATTATTTGTAATAGCAAGAACCTGGAAACAATCTAGATGTCCCTCAACTGAAGAATGGATTAGCAAACAGTGGTACATCTACACAATGGAATACTACTCAGCAGTAAGAAAAAAATGATATCCTTAAATTTGGAGGCAAATGGATGGATTTGGAGAATATCCTTCTGAGAGAGGTATCACAAACTCAGAAAGATAAACAGGGGATGTACTCACTCATTAGTGGTTTCTAAACAAACTAACAAGAAAAAAATCAAGCATGCCCAAGCTGCAAACCACAACCACTAAACAGCTTGGGATCAGAAACACCCTGGACTGACCCTTCGGATCCCACTCCACCTATAGCAACACCTCACTCACTCTTGAGGGAGGGGGACAAAACTGGATTTGCCAGGAGTGGAGACTGAACTAAGCATTATTGGATCAGTGGGACCATGGGACTGTTTGCAACCTGCCCAGGGAGGGGATGGAGAGTTGTGGAGAAGAAAAAATGACCTGATGTGGCTGGAGGGTGAAGGGACCTTGAATGGTGATATACAGGGATAGAAAAAAAAATCCAGAGGGAAAGCTGAACACAAAGTAATTTTATGTGTACCAAATTATTTGCATTATCACCCTTGATAAATCATGCTTATAATTTTTGTTTTCTTCATAGTTATTGTTAACTTATCAGCATTTTAAATTCAATTTACTGTTTTTCTTGATAAATACAAAATAAAAAAAATGCTACTGCTAAACATAAATTTCTAATAGTTGTTAAAGTAATACAACTTATTACTCTCAGGAATAAATTATTTTGTTAATTAACATTTTATTATTCTCTAATTTTTATAAAAATTCAAGTAATCAATTATTTGTATTAATATTCATGAAAAAATAATTTAAAAAATTGATCATTAATAATATAAGCTTTCTTCACATTTGAAAATTCAATGGTTTTTAATTTTTTCTGAATTGGTCAGTTGTATGTAATAATATTCAAACATAGCGTTCTTGATTATATTTATCCTGTATATAATCTTTAAAAAAAATTAAAATTGAAATAGAATGAAGAACTTACAATAGTCATGTTCATTATTTTCAGTGAAGCCAGACTAATACTAAAGTGAAATCCACAGAACTGATACATCTTTGGAGCTTATTGATGCTCTGTATATTTGGACATTGTGGAAAGGTAAAAACAAGTCGGCCAGCATAACTGGCATAGCTCACTCATGAGATTTGCTGAGTTTCTTTAACAGAGAAAGCATTGTTTGCAAAATACTGTCATTTTAGAATTAAGGTTTTAAGAACTCAAGTTTGGTCTGCCCCCCTCTCTTTTGATTATTTGCCCTGGTGAAAATTATCTGTCATTATCTAGCACAGTCTTGTTGAGAAAGTCTCATGGCATAGGTTCAAAATCTGTCACTTCTTGAGTGAGTTCTAGAAACAGTTTGTCTATCTTTAGTAGGTTCTTCCAATGAGATCATAGCTCTGGACAACAGGTCAATCAAAATTTTATGAGAGATTTTGAAAATATAACTCAATATAATTCAATTTTGCCTGGATGCCTAACCCTGTTAAAGCACAAGGTATCAGGTATTTTAAGAAGCAAGAGTTTGGGGAGTCATGTGATTATCCTGTGGATGTTTAGAAACAATTACAATTGTCTTTTACATATTATAATAATTTGACCACACCAGGTAATATCACTAATAAGATGTCCCAAGGAATATCAATAAGCTAATAACATTTTAAAGATTTATTTCCTCAACAAACAAAAATAATAGGTTATACTTAAGCATCAGAATTTCCCTGCCTTGTTTAATACCTTAAATTCTTTGAATAAATTTAGACTCTTTTTAAAAAATTGTCAATAGAATGATTTGTGTTTGTGAAAATGTTTTTTAAATGTACTTTCTTAGCTTCCAGAGGTGATACAAAGTTTACAGTTTCTTATCCAAGAAAATCCCAAAGCACCCCAGTATATCCAGGGTGACCTCCAAAGCCATGAGGTAGATGAGTGTGAGGTTTGGTAATTGAAACGATTTAAAATTCTCTAGATCAGCCTTAAGGTATATTTCTGATGGGTTATGTACATTAGAAAAATTGAAGAGGAAAAACCCTCATTACTGGAGACCACCATCCCATTAGCTGGGATCATGAACTAAATAAAAAGGAGGACATAATTTGAGCACAAGCATTCACTTTTCCCTGATCTCTGACTGTGCATACAAAGTGATCAGCTGTGTCAAAATGATCCCACCATAGCTTTCCCACCACAGTGGTCTGTACTTTAACCATGCATCAGTGATGTAATTCTTCCCTCAGTTTAATTCCTCTTAGGCATTTTGTTACAGCAATACAAGAAAATAACACCATGAGGGTAAGATTGTGAAGCTTATATTTTTGTCTAGATTATTGCTAATTGTCAACATACTCCAGAATTATTTGGGAGGCAGATCTCTGAGAACACATATGGAAGGTTATCCTGATTACATTGATTAGTATTGAAGGAGTCATCTTGACTGTAGTAGATAAGCAGAAGATCTTTATTTGTATAAAATGAGCGTTAGGATACACTCATGATTCTCTGTTTCTTGGTTGTGGAAACAATGGTACTAGCTATGTCCAGCTCATACTCCCTTGCCTTCCCCACTACCATGAGCTAAGACAAAGAATCCTCCCTTAAGCTGCTTTTACTCAGAGTGGTTCTTTACATCATCAAAAGAAAAATACTGAGGCAGTATAACTAACTTTTATACAAATCCTTTAATTTTTATTTGTAAACTTTTATACAAATTCCTTTTGTACAAATCCTGAAGCCAGTGAAATTTTCAAAGTGGTGCTTTTTGTATGTTACTGATTTGCACACATGCTGAGGACTATAGACAATCCCAGGGAGGAAATGGTGGGAACCAAGTCAATTATAAGGCATTTACTAGGTTCTAAATGTGTATCCTTTAATGTAATCAAAAGGGTGTGGCTAATGTAGAAAGTTAAACAGGATAAGCTACATACTAGATACCATTCACCTAGTGCTACCTAAATATTTTTGGGAAGCCTAGAACTCTGGTTACTAAATGATCTCAGAGAGTGACTGCATCTATTGTACCAGCATGAGAATGAGTGTTCCAGGGCCTCCTGGGAAGAGACTTTGAATCACCCATTCAGTTGAGGAGTGGATCATCTTATAAAATGAATATATCAGCTGTTAAATATCTATGATATATTTATAATTATATGATGTTCCTGTGAGATATATATATACGTATATACTTATGTGATATATATGATATATATCATAGGAAAAATATTTACTACAGGAACAGAAAATACAAATTATTGAAAAATTGTTCTCTTTTATAGGTATCTAATAGATGACAACATTATAATAATTCTGTTGTCTTGGAGAGTATGGAACCAGAATGAAGATGTTCAGGTAAGTTAACTGTCTAATGACTATAGGTGAATTATTTCAGGTGGAATACTCAAACGCTTTTTTACTTTACTTTTTTTATATTTTGAAAATACAGTGGCACAGACAACAGGGCAGATTTCACTAAAGCTGGTCAGCACTTTGGCGCAGTCTGGTCACATCTTCTAAGCTTCACCCTTTTCTGACTTCCATTCTTGACTCACTCCATTACCTCCTGAGGATGCATTTATCTAATTTAGAAATACTCTGAGACTGTGGCTGTAGCTCCATGAGAAAGCTCCAATATATGTGAAACCTGGATTCAGTTTCCAAAACAGAAGGGAAGTTATTCATATTTAAAGATGTTATTCATAATTTTGTAATCTTCAAAAGCTCTAAAAAATCAAAATTGCAAAGAAATCTGACATGAAATAACAGGAGGCTTTTCTTTTATTTATTTATAAACTAAAGTTCTTTTTTTGATGTATACCCTTGCTCTCCCTCCCTTCCCCCTCCCTGCTCCCCATTCCACCAGCCCCTCCCCCTAAAAGGGCAAGAAGTCCCAAGGTGGATCAGCTCAGCATCCACTTCAGGCAGGTCTGATTTCCTCATCTTAATGTCAAGACTGGGTTAGGTGTTCCTCTGGAGGAAATGGGCTCTGAAGTGCCAGTCCACACATGGAAACACAGTCATCCCTTACCTCAAGGCTCCACATACTGCCCATGTCAGTGGACAGATGCCTATCCTTGGAGGGCCTAGTTCCTTTTCTTGAAGGTTCCCCAGTGGTTGTTCTTAATTCAGTAAGCTCCCTAGAGCTCCAGTCAGCTATCACTGTGAGAGTTTTTCTCATATGCCCTATCGCTTTGCTCATATTGACTCTCATTCCCTGCTCTCAGCTGGACCAGGAGCTCAGCCCAGTGCTCAGCCATGTAGCCCTGCCTCTACCTCTATTCATTGTTGGATATAGGTTCTGTGATGGCACTTGGGGTAGCTATTCATTTGATTATAGGGGAAGTTTCTAGACACCTTCGCTATTGGTTGGAGACCTAGCCAGGGACATCCTGTAAGTTCTTGTGGGTGACCCTAGAACCTGGTCTTTTTCCAACCCTACCTGGGCTTCCTCTATTAAGATCTCCATCTCTTTTTTTTTCTCCCTCATTGTTGCTCCTCTCACTCAATCATCTCCTTCTCTCATGATTTTCATAGTCTTTTTTTGTGCCTTTTGGAATGACAATCATACTACCTTTGCATACATGTTGGTTTAACTGTGCATTATGCTGTGGATAAGAGAAAAAAATAGTTATTTCTGTTCATCTGAAGTCCAGGTAAAAATACAGACCCCCATGTCCTTAGGAATTTTATCATCAAAGATCAAACTTAAAAACTATTCTGTATCTTTGAAATGATTGTACTGTGCTTGGAATCTTCAAATGTTAGTGATAAAGTTTTATCCTCAAAGAATCACTCATACTTTTTCTGTTTTGCAAGGTCCATCATCTCACTGTAAACCCCATGGACTGTTAATTATGGATGAGTATCAAAGAGATGGCAGGATGCTAGCAAAGAAGGAAAACCATGGAACTGAGATAAATAAGCACAAGAAACTTAGCAATGTGAGCATGTGTGCACGCGCACGCACGTGCACACACACACACATACACCCCTCACACACACATACTACACCACACACACAAACACACACTACACTGTAGTATCATAAATAAGACTTAGAGTCAAATATTGGGGGAAGGCTGAAATATCAGAGAGAGGAAGCACCACAGTCAGTTCTCACCCAGCTCTTGGTTGCTTTTGTCAGATGCTTCTGCCAGTTGCTTCTCCCATTGCTTCTGTTCTCACTGTGTTTCTAGAGCCCTTATATATCCATCTGGGTTAGGATTAAAGGCTACACCACACACACAAACACATACACCACACACACACCACACACACAAACACACACCACACAACACCATACAGACACACACATCACACAACACCACATACCACACAACACCACACACACACACATATCTCACACCACACACCACACACACACACATACCCACACACTATACTACACACAGAAACACACCACACATACACCACACAACAACAACAACAACAACACACACACACACACACACATCACTTTTCCTAGCAATGCATTTGCTAACCTGGGACCCTTACATGTAATGAGCTTCATGTACACTCACTTCAACAAGGAAATTAATTATACCTACCTGAAACCTTATGATAACATCCTGCTTCCATTCAAACATATTCTAAAATATATCTGGGCATGAGAGGCAAAGGCCCAATCTGGTCTTAACTAGTTTTAAGGTATATGCAACCTGAGGCAGATGTGTGTTCTGAGTGAACTTTAGGGAAAAACCCTTATCTATTATTTTATGCCTATGCATAATGGGCATTCATGTGATTAAAATCAGAGGCAGCACAGGAAAAGACATGCATAGTGAGCACATTTTACGTAATTTCTCAATTAAAACAAATAACAAAACACCATATGCTTTGTCGCTTATCCACCCACTCCTCCATTTCCTGACCCTATTTAAAAAAAAAATCCCAAGTCACTGCTGCTCTTGGGCACTCTGACTCAGATGGTCTGCTGATCCCCTGTAGTGTATACTGTATTGCCTCTTCAAATTCATGCCACTTTGATATTTTTTCTGTGTTCTTTAATTCTTTGAGTAAAACACAAAGATTTTCAAAAAATCAGGTCCAAAAGGGGAACACCAGCAACAAAAGAAAACAGCCAACTTTCAAGGAGAAAGTTCCTTCTGGGACTAGGTGATAGCACAGCTCTATCCAAACAGAGCGCAGAGGTATGAAAGACACCCAGATGCCTGGGCTATTGAAAGCAACTGACTTTTGTGGGGTTTATGATGAGATCCACAAAAATGTTGATTATAGTATGTCTAGGGGAATGATTTAAGGGCTTCTTGTAGGTGAGAGATTTATCATTTAGAAAGTCCTGATCAAAAATAAAATCAAATAAACAAGGAAGAAATGAGATAGAGTCAGAAGGCCTTGGAAAACCATGGCTAGGAGATAGTCTCAGAACAAAGGCAGCAGAGTGCAGAATGAAAAGAAAAGCCAAGAAGGCTTAGTGCAGAGAAGCTAAGGAGATTGGATGTGGCAAAGGATAGAAGGCGAAATCAACTTAGCTGCCCCCAGATCATTCAGAAGGTCAAGTATGAACAACAGGACAAAAGTTGTTTGACTGGGAGGTCAAGTTTAAATTGTCTGTTTCATTGCAGCTGTTTAGGCTTTTGTTGGTTTCTGGACAGAGTGTATCTATTTAGCCTGAACTAGTCTGTGCCTTATAATGTTCTTGTTTTAGCCTCCTGCATGCCGAGGCAGGTGATATCACAACCAGCTGTGTCTAAATAGACCTGCTAGCTACTTGAGAATAGAAATGTCTTAATTTACCAAGTTCAGAGAACCACAGGCAGTACTTGATGGTTGTCATCCACAGGGTCAGGGGCATTTCAGCAGGCTTCAGTTCTTTATTGGAAACCCTTGCAAAAGAGTGTCCTCCAAAATTTTATTTCTTCTTCTGAGGATTGGGGATATAACTACCAGTGTGGCAGAAATTGTAATGGGTATGATTAGGAAGAAAACAAGACATTGTAACAAAATTTTTGACACTTAAATATATGCAAATTGAATGTCAATTACAACCAAATGAAAAGTGTGGGTTTCTAAAAGATCATCTCCTCAAGACTGGAGAGTAATGTCTGGGTCTCTGCCCCATATGCAACATCTCTGAAAAAAATGAGGTCTGTGGCCTTGCCTGTTGTTATACAAGAGAGTCTGGTCTGTGCTGTTCTGTTTCCCCTGGAATCACTTGTTGTACATAGAACACAGTTCCTGTACTTTCTGGTGTTTAGTGTTGACATAAATTGTAAGCACACAATACATCAACAGCCTGGGAATGTCAAGGATGTTCAAAGGGAAAAAACACTGCAATTATAAGTCTAATTGGCAGGGTAAACAGACACAGATCTCCAGAGGGTGTTCTGTCTCATCACCTTAGGTAGCTAACTTGTTACAGGCACTAAGAGGCAATTATTTGATTCGACAAATTATTCCCACTCCAACTTGTAGATGACTATGCATAAAATCTGTTTATTTTTATGTTGGCCAGAAAATTCTACCTTATGTTTCTAACTGGTAGCAGCTGTTAAAATTGTCCAGTCAGCCTGTGGCTCTAAAATATCAAGATCATTTCTCATCATTACCAGGGTTCAAAAAGTAACAGATATTGAGTTACTACAGATGCCCACACATTGAAACTAACAGCTTCTGAAGGATAGCTCAATTATATAGTTGACTTTTCATACTTATAGAAATTGGTGGTCCATTTAGAAAATGGTGGTCCACTGTCTGGATGCTGTGTGATCCATAAGTTTGATTCTTTGGCTACTTATTTCCTTAATTGCTTTTTGAAAGTTACTAAGCTTTTTATGAATGCTAGAATTTTACTTTTAAAAATAGAAAGAGTGCCCTTTTATGGGCATTTGTGAACTGCTCAGAATATGGAAAGCACAACTGCTCAATAATGTAGTTTTTTTTTTTCCACAGAGAGAATTGTGAATGCCAGCTATGAAACTTCGATTCACTTCATATCAGCTTTCTCATTCAGTGAAAATATTGAACTAATGCAGCTTCATTCTCAGAGACCAGGGCAGGACTATTCCTCCTTCTCTGTAGAAGTAGAACTGTATCTGGACTTGGCTCCCAAACAGCCCTTTTCATCTACCAACAAGCTGAGAATAGGACATATCTATCCCTAAACCATAAAACCTGGTTTTAATAAGGTCATTTCTTATACTACATCACTAAATTCAGATATAACAGGTACTGATTCTAAAAACTTCCTGCTGTAAGATAATGTTCTTGAACACTATAAAGATTTTTTTGCTTGAATTGGCTTAATAAAATGCTGATTGGCCAGTAGCCAAGCAAGCATGTGGGGCAACCAAATTAGAAGAATTCTGAAAAGAGGAAGGGTGGAGTAAGGAATCTCCAGACAGATGCAGAGGAAGCAATATGAGAATGCTGTACTGAGAAAAGGTACATGCCTAAACATAGATAAGAATTATGGGATAATTTAGGTATAAGAGCTAGTTAGTAATAAACTTGAGCTACAGGCCAAGTATTTATAAGTAATATTAAGGCTTTGAGTCAATTATTTGGGAAGCAGTTGCTGAGTATTTGGGAGTTACTAGTGGGACAGAAACTTCTGCCTAAAACTGCCTTGGATTATTTTTTTAGCATATACAAAAAATAAACAGAAACATCCAAACATAGCCAATAGAGTATAAGAACTTTAATAAGGAGTTGAATTGAGTTTAGAATTCTTTTACTTGGCTAATAGTATTCATAGCAAAGAGCATTGTATTCATCACTTTAAATTGTAGTTGTATGGCCACCAAGGCCAGTGAGTCTAGGCCCAAATACTCATTATGATTACAACTATAATCTTAGAATGCATATGATAATTATTCTCCAACCTCCAGATGTTCTCTTTTTTGTCATTTATAAGTATTTACTTCTAAGGGAAGTGCTGACTTCTTCCCTTGACTCTAGGGTTCTTTGACCAAATGAATACCACAGAAGTGGCCTTATTGCATCTTCTGAAAAATGGACTTAAGGGCACTGGCAGTATCTTTCTGCTAAGGATGCTCATTCTTGTCTCACATTCAGAAGCTATCTGTTCTGGGATGAGTCCAAGATGTGTGGATAGGCCAGATAGAGGTGATAGGGTCAACATGACCAGCTGAGGATGATAACAACAATCAGCCACGTAAATGATTCATTGCATATGTTTTTTTCTCTGTTCATACTCTTTTTCTGCAGCCAAAACCAATCGTACATTGAGCACAAGAGACTCTCAGATGAACCTCTTTTGACTAGGCACTTTGAAAGTAAAATGTTGTTTATGAACACTGGCTAAGATTTAGAATGGCTCATTACAGAAATAGATAATTGAGACACTGATTATACTATCCTGGAGAGTTCCTTTTTTAATGTTCCTTTGGAAGTAAATTTACTGAAAAAAAGATGATTGCAGTTTTAGTTGAATTTTCTAAGATCTAATTCTAGATTCCTATAAAACTGTCCCTTAATCATATTCTTTATGCTCAGTTATCTATTTGATTTAATTTTCAGGGAGACCACTTGGACAAAGTATCCATTGGCTTGTTTGTTTTGTTTTAAACCTAAAATGGATTTAGACATCTGCTGTATTCTCTGGATTTGCATATTTGGAATAAAGACAAAGTAAGCAGAATCTCTAGACTTTGACCCTAAATTAGAGACTCTCAACTTTCTTCTTCAAAATTATATTTTTGTTCATTGTTTTACTGTGCATGCAGTGGGTAGGTGGGTTGTATGTGTGCAGGTCAGGGGACAACTTGTGAAAGTAGCTTCTGTCCTTTGACCGTGTAGGTCTTTGGGTATTGAACATGGCTCTTTAGGATTGGCAGCAGGAACCTTTGACCTAGTGAGCCATCTTGCTTGCTACCTTCATGACTTTGTGTATCTGTCCTAAGCACAGAGACTGGAGTGCAGTTAGTATACACAGAAAGACTTTCATTTGATTTGACATGGAGTTCACTTCCAAAAGGAATGAATTACTCCTTGGTTGGGAGTGTGTTCCCATTGTATCCACAGTCACTTGCAATGTTTCTTGGATTTTTTGTATGTTTAATTGCTCAAGTCCATTTTAGTTTCCCATTTTGATGAAGCAATTCTTAAGTGAAATGCTAAGTCTTACTAAATAATTTACATGTTTATCTTGAAATAAAACTTGTTCTAAGCAAAGTGGTTTTAAATAAACAATAACAGGAAAGCAACTAGTGTTTTCTTGGCTTTAAAATACTCTGGAGGTTGTCTAATGGTAGGAAATTACTCAAGGAAAAGTAAGTCAACTACTTGCAGCTTCTCTTTCCCCCTACTTCTCTCTACACACTTTTGGAATGTATGTATAAAAATAATAACAGCCAACACTTACTCCTCCGTTTTCTAACGAAGCTCTTAGAGCCTGGTGCCAGTGTTTTTCATATTGAGTTTGTTTATAACACTCTGACGAAGTGGATGCTATGATTGTTTCTGTTTTGCAGCTAAAAGAGCCAGAACAATGAAAGTTTAAATAACTTACAAAGGCTGATTAAAGCTAGTGAGCTGTGGAAGCAGAATTTAAGAAGTATCTATGTCATCAGTTCAAGCAGCTAAAGGAGACAATAGTGTTCTTCTCATCCAAAGAAAATAAGAACCTACCAATCACTAGAAGGCATCATGTTCCTCCAATAGAAGGTGCAGTCATATAGCTCAATGCCAAATGTCAATACTATTCAAGAAAAGCAAAAAATGAGCATATCCACTCTTCTTACATACTGATAAATTATAGGTAAGAAAAGATCTGAAAATTTCCATTATTGTATCACATATGATGAATAACATGCTTATAAGAATTTCTTTAAATTATATACTTAAAAATTACATTCATGAATGCATATACTATATATATGTATGTGGTGATAATGCAGAGTAATATATGATTATATAAAAATACATCAAACATCTATATATTCATCATATGCACTACACATGTGCTTATTTGATTTTTGTTTATTTGGCACAAGGTAAATATATAAATGCATAGTGACATATAGAGTTATATATGCATGAGTACCGAATGTGTCAGAAATCTTGAAATTCAATATGTGTTCTTCATATGTAAGGATAATATACACTGGGGATTTTTTTGTTTTCTGTTTGTTTGTTTGTTTGAACTTGCTTGACACAAAATGGAATTAGCTGTGAAGAGGAAACCTTAATTAAAGGATTGTGTCCTTCAGATTGCTTGTAGATGAGTATGCATACTTTTGATGTGGGAGGCCTCAGCCTACTATTGCTCAGGCTGTGCCAGTACAGATGGTTCTGGGACAACATAGGAAACAACCCAGTAAGCAGTACTCCTCCATGGCCATGGCTTCAGTTCATGTTTATACATTCTTATCTTGAATTTCTGACCTAACATCTCATCATAGTCTATAAGCTGTAAAGTGAAACAAATTTTTATTCCCAAATCCATTTTCAATTGTGGTGATTATTACAACAAAAAGTACACTTATCCAGGAAATGTAACTAAAATTAAAGATTTTGATTCAGATATCCCCTTGTACACCTCTTCAATCCCTCTTGGCTTTGCCTTTCATTGCCGCTTTCACAGCAGATACTCAACAAATTTCTCTATTTAGTCCCTACAAGGTTCCTCCAGATGCAACCTAACATGTTGCTGTTGCTTCATATTGATTTCTATTCTTGGGGTCCTGAGGCCAGAAGCACTCACAATTAAGTGTAGGTAGGCAAATACTTGTGGCGAGCCGCTTCTGGCCTGCAGAACGACGAGTCACCACACCGCACGATTCTTCTCGGATCACACTTTATTGGAGTTACAGCTCAGTTGTGAAGTGATGGAAAGAAGACCTTGAGCCTAAGATTCAGCCTGCTTATATAGGGAAGCCTGGCGCGTGATTGGTGCCCATCAAATGCCTCATTAACATATGGCTG
>PVIH01030047.1:0-12708 GCA_004025045.1 Sigmodon hispidus
CCCGCCGAGCCCTCCTCACCTCTGGTCAGGGTTCGAATCCGCCCCTCAGAGACCCCTGCAGTTAGTTTGCTCAGTTCACTCAGTTCGGGGTCGCGGTAGGGATCCTTGCAGATACCCTCAGCAGCAGCAGGAGCTGTGGGTGTGGCCAGGTGCAGAGTTCAGCTGCCCCTGCTCCAGAGTGCGCTGGGACGCCACAGAGCCTGACTTTCCTTTTGATGAGGCTACTTCTCTCCCCAGTCCAGACTGTGTGACTGGAGCTGCCTTTGCTTTAAAGTATTTCTTTCTGGTTCATCACTTAGCATTTTTTGTCACCGTTCAGCTGTTCTCTTATTGTCTTTGATTTCTAAGTCCTGCCATTTGCCCTTTGAAACAATATACTCTTTGTCATACTGATTTCTCTCCTTTATTGGATCACACAGTAAGCACACTGTCTGCTGTCTCACCCAGAATTGTGCAAATGGTATTTGCTACTGACAATTATTAATTGAACTTCATTTCCTGCTATGGAAATACTGATTTATCTGAGCTAATATGAGAAAATGAATGTAAGATTCTGGGAACTTTGGGGAAGTGTTGGGGCATATTTTTCCACAGGTATAGTTTCTCTTCTAGGCAACTCAGAGCACACCTGTTCCACTGTTTCCAGAAATGCTCATTTCTGGAGCTGGAGAGATGGATCAGCAGCTAAGAGCACTTGTTGTTCTAGTTACAGGGGATTTGACAATCTCTTCTGGCTTCTCAAGTGCGCTCATATACACACACACACACACACACACACACACACACACACAGAGAGAGAGAGAGAGAGAGAGCAGTAAGACACACATAAATAAAATAAACGCTAACAAAAACACTCACTGCCATGATTTACCTTTCCTTTTTCATGGTTCCTCCAATGCTGATGCTGAGGTTGCCTTGAACTGGTTTTAAATCTTCATGGAATATATCTTGGAGAAGCTCAAGTTCATTTTAATTGAATTACCTCATTTAGTGCCAGCCTTCAGGAGCAGCCTGTAGGTTCTTAGCTCTGAATGAACTGCTTTAACAAAGAATCATGCAGTGTGTATTGTGGGCTAATCCTCAAGGGATACATAAGTGGAATTTCTCTCCAGTTCCTCTTTATCTTCTCATATTAGTTGGTAAACATACTTTTATGGCATCTTTCCTCCCTGAATGCTTTTTAGCTTCCTTAAAAAAAGTAAAAGTACAAGATATTGAAAATTTTATTTCTTGGTTCTAAATTTTACTTTCTTGGTTTTAAGATTGGAAGGGAGTATAAACATTATCTTAACTAATCCTTCATGGGATGCATCTGGTGTGGGCCAAGATCCATAGAAGGCTAAGATTATAGGATATCACTCTCTAGTAGACCATAGCTTGGGAAAGACATTCCATACCTGGACAGGACTTGAGAACTATACAGATATGTGTCATGGAAAGGTTCAAGCAAGTAGAGTAGGTAGTGGTAAGGGTGGAGGGAGTTCTGTGCTCCAATTAGGGAGGTGTTAAGGGAGGTGCTATGTACTCCAATTGGGGTACAGCTGGTAGAATAAAAGACCTGGAGATAGCCAAAAGGGGGATTTGGATTCCAGGAAGAGATCTCACACAGCTATGACAACTTGTCAGCCTACCTTACAGAAGAGTCTAGAATGATGGGTGGGATGGGTGGATGATAGGTAAAACCATATGTTGACAGTACTCTTGCACTGCAAAATTATGCATACCTCATGTCGTGTATTTAAATATAATCCTTGCGCCAGTATGAAAAAGACAGGCGAGAACGCTCGGTGGGAGGTGGAGGAGCAGCCCGAGCTGCAGGGTGCTGCGCTCCTCTTTCTGCTCTCTTTCTGGCATTGGCCCGCTCACCGTCTGTAAAAAATGGTGAAAGAAACCACTTACTACGATGTTTTCGGGGTCAAACCCAACGCCACCCAGGAAGAATTGAAAAAGGCCTATAGAAAATTGGCATTGAAGTACCACCCTGATAAGAATCCAAATGAAGGAGAAAAGTTTAAGCAGATTTCTCAAGCTTATGAAGTTCTTGCTGATTCCAAAAAAAGGGAGTTATATGATAAAGGAGGAGAGCAGGCGATTAAAGAGGGTGGAGCAGGTGGAGGTTTTGGCTCACCCATGGATATCTTTGATATGTTCTTTGCAGGAGGAGGAAGGATGCAAAGAGAAAGGAGAGGTAAAAATGTTGTGCATCAGCTCTCTGTGACTTTAGAGGACTTGTATAATGGTGCAACAAGAAAACTGGCTCTGCAGAAGAATGTGATTTGTGACAAAGGTGAAGGCTGAGGTAATTAAAAAAAAAAAAGGAGCAGTAGAGTGCTGTCCCAACTGTCAGGGAACTGGCAGGCAAATAAGGATTCATCAGATTGGGCCAGGAATGGTTCAGCAAATCCAGTCGGTGTGCATGGAGTGCCAGGGTCATGGAGAACGCATCAGCCCCAAAGACAGATGTAAAAGTTGCAACAGAAGAAAGATAGTCTGAGAGAAGAAGATTTTAGAAGTTCATATTGATAAAGGCATGAAAGATGGTCAGAAGATAACATTCCATGATGAAGGAGACCAAGAACCAGGACTGGAGCCAGGAGATATTATCATTGTGTTAGACCAGAAGGACCATGCTGTTTTTACACGATGAGGAGAAGACCTTTTCATGTGTATGGACATACAGCTGGTTGAGGCACTATGTGGCTTCCAGAAGCCAATATCCACTCTTGACAACCGAACCATAGTCATCACCTCTCATCCAGGTCAGATTGTCAAGCATGGAGATATAAAATGTGTGCTGAATGAAGGTATGCCAATATACCATCTGCCATATGAAAAAGGATGCCTAATCATTGAGTTTAAGGTAAACTTTCCTGAAAATGACTTTTTCTCTCCCAATAAACTCTCTTTGTTGGAAAAACTCCTTACTGAAAGGAAGGAAGTAGAAGAGACTGATGAAATGGATCAGGTAGAACTGGTGGACTTTGATCCAAATCAGGAAAGATGACGTCATTATAACAGAGAAGCCTATGAGGATGATGAACATCACCCTAGAGGTGGTGTTCAGTGTCAGACCTCTTAATGAGCCAGTTACTCTTTGTCATTCTGTATGCAGTAGTGAATGTGGGAAGGACTGTAATCATTATATGCTCACTACTTGGCTATTGTTTTTGCTTTAATATTCAACTGTAGTAGTGTTTTAAAAGTTAAATGAAGAATAAAACACAAATATAAAAGGTCAAAAAAAAAAAAAAAGAAAAAGACAGGCTTAGGAGGGGCCACTGGACGACCTCATCTGTTTGTCTTCTGAATGAGGCCACAATGAATACCCATAATAGCATGAATTATGGCATGAATTGTATGCTTCTGGTTAAGAGTGAGCCTTGTATTAAGAAGCCCTACATGCCATGAATCCAAGAACATACCTGATATTTTTGAAAAGTAGAAGGTCTAGTGTCAAGAGATCAGATCCATTGGATGGGACTGGAAACAGTGCTCTCTGATCTTTTGATGAGATCTTATACAGAATGAACTTTGAACTTAAATGATTAAAAATGTGGAAGATCAACAGGGGGTGCTGTTGTCAACACTAAAAGTAACTCTGGGAATATTAGCATCCATTTTGGTTCTGAAACTGTACAGCAACATCTATGATATAGCTACAGTGGAATAGATGTTAAGTACATTGGGAGTTGAATAGGAATTGTCTGACTTGAATGAACAAACGGACTCAAGCTTTGCTATGTATCAAATCAGCTTAATTTATTTTATTAAGGACTCTTGCCCATCGTTCTCTAGTTTGGCTGGGTAGCTTCTCTGCTGGTTTTGTCTGGACTCACTCATATAGATGCCAGAGAGTTGGGTTGGAGAAGGCAGATTATCTCATGTATGTATTTGGTAGTTGACACTAAATGTGGGCTGTGTGTACCTTGCTTCTGGATCATATGGCTTCCCATCTTCCAGTAGTCTGATAATGGTCTCAAAGAAGCATTCCCAGACACTGAACACAGAGCTTCAGGCTCTGGAACTTGGGTAATAATTTTTTTTCCATATTGTACAAGTCAAAGCAAGTCATAAGATCATCCCAGATTTAATTATTGGGGAGTACACTCCTCCATATCAGAGTCTGCCAAGAATCTATAGCCATTCTAACCTACTGATATACTATGAGAAAAATTTTATTAGCATTTTATTGTGAACCATAGCCTCTACAGCATATTTATATTTGCTCTCCAAGTACAGGCAATTTGGAGTAGGCTTTGAGAACCTGCTATATTTGTTGAACAGTGTCTTAATCCTGAGCCTCTATGGTTTGGAGGTAGCATTGACCATGTTCTGAGTATAAAAATAGCTGTATAAACTGAGAACCTAACAGCATCTATCTTCCTTCTTAGAGAACCAATGTGACCACCTGTGGCTTCATTTCAGAGATATGTTAGATTTCACTCTGTATTGTTTACACAAATCCAGGTCTAGGATTATGCCCTTTAAAAATGACAAGTTTTCTTTAAAGGTCATGTGGCTTTTAAGCATTTGGCTGAGACTTGGGGAGCGAAAACAAAGGTGATTGAAGGCAAAGGATTAATCTGAAAAGGACAAGAGGACATCTGAAACCTAAGAAATAAGCCTAGAACAGTCTGTGGAACATAATACCTTTTCGAGAACCCCCAAATCCTCAACCTGTACTGTTTTCCTAAACAATAGAAGTGATTCAGGAAATGCATCATTGAGTTCCATCTTCAAAAAGGTGACCTTTAGAACTTCCCACTCACCCTAAATATATATAATGACGTTAAAAATGGTTGATTAAAAGAAGAAAGCAGTGACAAATAGTCTCCAGTGCTTGCCTGCTAAGGAGAGTCCTTGTTTAACAACTGGGCTCCGTAGAGCTCAGCTAGACTGTGGGGAATGGGACAGGATGTGGCATTCTCTGCAAAAAAGAGATTGTGATCATTGCAGAGAAGATTTTGGAGTGGGACCCAGCTGAGAGGCTGTGAAGGAGAATAGCTGTAGTGAATCCGAGGGCATCTTTGGGATCAGGAAAGTGTGGCTGGCCAGGTGGGATATTTATAAAGTGGAGTGTTAATCAGTTGTGAGTACCATCTTATAATATCTTCATTCTGCATTGTAACATAGTTAGATGGAACAAGCAGAGATTTTTATATAGCTACCGAGTTCATCATGGGGTCTCCCACCATACGACCCCATCTAATGTCAATTACCTCCCAAGGACCACAACTCCAGATAAATTCAAAATATGAATTTGGGTATTGAGATTTTATCATATGAACTATAGGTATACATTCAACCTATAATGAGGTAGGCAAATGTAGAGGTAGTTTGGCAACCATAACCCTGCTTGAATTGAGCTACACACATACACTATTTGAAACTGCATTTAGCAATGTGTGGTACCACCTGCATTGAGTTGCACACAGTCTCATAAAAAAGGCCCCCTGGTCACTTTAACTTTTGGTTCTTCAGCAATTCTTAGTGATTCCTCTTTTGTGGCCTGGGAAGGAGTAACTGTCTTGAGCTATTTTCATCTTTTATAACAGTTACTAAAACTGGGAACTTGGAATGAATAGAAACCCATTTGGCTCATTGTTCTGGTGGGTGAAAATAATATAAGATCCAGGAGTTACCTTGATGAGTGTTAACCATGGCACCAATTAGTACATGCTCCATGAGAAAGGGCAAGACAGTGGGGAAAGGAGGTCCAGAAGAGGGAAGAGGAGAAAGAGACGGGTAGAAATAGAGAGACTGAGCTCCCAAACTCACTCCTGACACAGAGCCTTCACCATCTTACCAATGCTTAAAAGTCCTGCCTCTCAACACTGCTGAACTGGGGTTAAATTTCTTTTTTTCTTTTTCTTTTTTTTTTTTAGCACTTATATACATCATACATTTATTAGTGAATATCCCTCTGAAATCAGCAACAATATTAAAAAAATGATTGCACTACTTGGTCAAGTAGAACTAGCAATTTTTATTTTAAAAAAACTACAAATCTGTTAAAAATTTCAATCTATATACACATATGTAATACAACATACTAGTTATGTTAAATACTAAAAACCAATGTGAGTCTAATGGGATGGAAAAACCCCACACATTTAAGCTTTAAGAACCATTTTTGTCTATATATTAGCATTTTCTCAAATACATACATGGGAAAAATGAGGTAACTGTAAGATGTGCAAGGAACAGGGCCCCCAAATCACATGTGTTTATATATACAAAAGCCTTTCTAACAGAACACAGGCACTGGGCCCAGCAGTGCTGGGGGAAGGTGCCTACTGTCATGCCTAGGCCAGAAATTGGTAAATAAAGAGTAAACAATGCCAAGCCCCCACCAGAGGAAATCATTGGTCACATGGCATCTACAGCATGGTTGGCAAATCACAAACATCCTAAGTAATTGTTTGATAAATCTTTAAATGATTAAACAAAAAATGTGTTGCCCCTTGTAACTGCTTGCTGGAATCTTATTGCAGCTGATACAATCCATGAGCCAATTCCGCTGCCCCAGAAACCACAAGGGTTTGAAAACCTTTTGTTGGGGTGAGGAAGGGATAGGGGTTTGAATAAGATGGTTTTCTGTAAAATAGAAGATCAAACCAGGGTAGCCTCTATGCCAGTAGATATGGGTTGCACCATGATAATTTCATACATATATATTGTATGTGGATCAAAGCAGAGGTTTGGGAGGGCGGTGCTCATCATGGCAGGGAGGGCATGGCAGAGTTCATGGCAATGGGAATAAGTAGTTAGGACTTATTCCAGCAGGAGGAGGAAGAAGAACACTTTATCTTTTTTGGCTTTCTTCTCCCTGCTTTATTCGATCTGAGCCCCCAACCATTGGGATGGTACTTCCCATGTTCAGGGTGGGTCTTTGGCCTCAGTTACTCTTTCTGGAAAGTACTTCATAGATGCAACCAAGAGTGTGTCCCCTGGGTGATTCTAAATCTGGTCATATTGACAATGAGGATTGACTCTTTGTACAGTGTTTTGATACACATTTGGACTGTGGAGTAAGTAATTACCATGGTTAAGGTAATGAACACATTCAACACCTGTCATAGTCACATTTGTTGTGCTTTGCTGTGGAATGATCCTTCTGTGTGCTGTGAATATGCATTGCTTTCATTGGTTGATAATAAAACTGCTTGGCCCATGGCAGGGTGGGATACAGTTAGGCAGGACATCAAACTGAGGACTGGGATGAAGAAGGGCAGAGTGAGAGAGAGGTGAGCCAGGCATCCAAGATGCTGGAGGACAGCTATGAGACACCTGGCAATATATAGATTAATAAAACCGGGTTAAGTAAATGTAAGAGCTACTTAGTAATAAGCCTGAATAATCTGCTGAGCATTAAAAATTAATATACATTTTTATGTGGTGATTTGGGATGCGGTGGTTAGGACAGAAAACTGCCTCCATGTATACAGTGCTTGCGTTGGAAATGCAAGCAATTCTTAAGAAAGGGACGCTTGACAGTAACGGGACATTAACTTGAAATTGAGATTGGTTATTACATATTTTAAAAGGATAAGCTTTTGTTTAAAGATAACATTATGCATAAACCACTGAACAGGGGAGTGAGTAGAACAGTTGGTCTCTTTTTACCCTGGAACTTGTATTACCAAGAAGTTTGAGATCCTTTAATTGAAGTTGGTGATTTCTATTTTAATGTTTTCTTATCAATCAATCAGGGTCTTGTTAGAGAGACAGTGAGAAGGCATTTAGTGCAATTAAACCATATGAGTTATCTGTGTAGGGCTGCCAAAAATCCAGAGACTAGTAGCTTAAAGCAACAACCTTTTATTGTGACTTGTGAGTTCCTCAGTTAGCAGGCTTTATTTCTCCTGGTGTAGACTAGACTCCTTCATAGGCCTATGCTGGATGTCAAGTCAGCTGGATGGCTTTGCTTCTGAGGCCTGGATGATTAGTCCCCATTTAGTTCTCCTGATGACTGACAGCTCTTCAGTAGGCAAGCTTGGGCTTATTCATATGGTTTCCAAACCAAGAGTAGAAACATGAAGTGCATTTAGACCTAGAATCAGAACTGATAAAATATTGTGTTTACTGTGGCTAAAGAGGAAAAGTAGGTGGGAAGCCCAGTCTGGCTCAAGAGGTAGAGCAATGTGCTCCATTATGGAGTCTTAATATTACAGTTCAGAAGTTCATCAGAGAGACAAATTGTGACTGCTGTCTGCTGGTATAGTAGCCCATGAGCTTCAGCTTTATTTTTTTCATGGTTTCAGTAACCTATGATCAACAGTGGCTTAGAAATACTAAATAGAAAATTCCAGAAGTAAAAGGCTTTCTAAACTTTCACAGAAGCATGGTGTTATCTTATATAATCCCATTCTGTCACTATCTCTGTTATTAGGCTGATCATCATGTCATAGTCTTGTTTGGGTTCAGCAACCAATGCTTTCTGTCATGACCTTACAGCATAAAAGCAGTGATGCTTGCAGTTCAGACAGGCTCAGAAGAAGCTGTAGCATCCTTTATTTATGTGAAAAAGTGATTTCTTAATAAGAGTTGAAAAAGAAAAGAAAAAATCCAATGAGGAGTTCATTAAAGTCAAAAGTTCTCTGTATCAGAAGCATAGACAAACATGTTTGTGTCTTTCAACAATGTCAAAATTTATTGAATAACTAGTCACAAGGTAGAGTGGTTTTATTGAAAGTGAATACCAAGTACTCTTTGCTCCTTGGATAACTGGCTGAGGCAAACACAGCTTCTTTTATTTCAGTCTTACCTGTTAATACTAACTGTGAGACACATTAGACACTGCACGCTGAACTTATCTATTTAGATTTGTATTTATGTAGGTTACAGAATGGCTGCAAGGTATAAAGAGGTTTCAACAGGCTTAAGGAGTTCCACAGAGGTCCAACTTAGAGACAGAGTAGGAAGTTATGGATGCAGAGAAAGTCCTCATGGAATAAGCTACTTAAGGTGTTGGAGGTCTTTTGGAAGTACCTCTGGCAGGTCACAGGTTTGAGCTGAGCTGCAGATTCAAGTCTGGGACTGGGGTTGTAGAGGTGAAGGACAGGAACAGTGGACAAAAGAGTTGATGGATATATGACAAGTCTAGATGAATAAATGGCAGATGGTGGAAGGCAGGTCAAGATAGACAAATGGGCAGATGAACGGATAACAATTTGACTAGTTTGTATCGATGGTGGGGACCAAGTAGAACTGAAACCTCTTGGACATATGGGACTGTTCTGCCTGTCAGACTTTTGATCATACACTGGCTGGTCAGATGACAAGGTGGTGGGGCCTTGTCAGTATCATAAATGTCCTCTTTATAGAATTCAGGTGAAGGTGTTGCATCCTTCCTCAATGTGATGTGCTTGATAAGTTCTTGAACCTGATTTTCCTGATAATTTCCACTGATAAGTTATAAAGAGACACCCTTCTAACATTTAGAAATAGTTTTCTCTGGTCAGGTTCCAGTTCCGGAACCAGGTGCTGTCTGTGGAGCGTGCCCCTT
Organism: Sigmodon hispidus; assembly: GCA_004025045.1. Lineage (NCBI taxonomy): Eukaryota > Metazoa > Chordata > Mammalia > Rodentia > Cricetidae > Sigmodon > Sigmodon hispidus. Next base: position 9,509 of record PVIH01030047.1, read on the forward strand.
CACACTCCCTAGCAGACAGAGAAAAACTTTGGCTGTCAGGGCTCCCCCTCCCCCAACTGCTGCTAAGACAAGGGACCTTGTGCAGCCACCCTGCCTCCAACTACTCAAACAGAGAAGGACTGAAGACTTGCATTCAGACTCAGACTCCACCCAAAGGTGAGGTGGGGTCGGCAGGCCCCAGCGCCTGAATCCTTGCCAGGGAAAATTGTGTTCCAGTCGGGTTCCAGTTCCGGGACCAGGTGCTGTCTGTGGAGCATGTCCCCACAGACTTCCTAGCAGACAGAGGTAAACTTTGCCTGTCAAGGTCCCCCCCAGCTGCTGCTAAGACAAGGGAACTTGCGTGGCCACCCCAACTCCAACTGCTCAAACAGAGAAGGACTGAGGACTTGAAATTCAGTCCCTTGCCCACAGCAGAGTTAGAGATTGAGCAGACCCCTTGTTCAGAGGTAACAGGAGACACACAAGCCTGCTTGCCACAACTGACCAGGAGCCACCTAATCACAAACCACTGAAGCCATGGGCAGATGCCAGTGCAAAAATATATATAATTATTTAAAGAACAACAAGGTAATGCCAGAAGAAAGGGGTGGTTCTATAACTACAAGACCTGAACTGAGCAATGGAGAGGAAACAGAAGGAAGAAACAAAAATACCTTTATGATGATCATTGAAGTTCTCAAAGAGGATATGAAAAATTCCCTTAAAGAAATAGAAGAAAATACAACCAAAAAATTGGAAGAGATGAACAAATCTATGAAAGAAACATGCCAGGAACTAAAAACTGAAATAGAAACAATAAAAAAGATGCAAAATGAGGCAAAGATGGAAATAGAAAACCTGAAGAAAAAAGCTGGAACCACAGATACAAGCATAACGAGCAGAGTTCAAGAGATGGAAGATAGAATCTCTGAAGTGGAAGACTCAGTAGCTCAAATAGATATATCAGTCAAAGAAAATACTAAAACCAAAAAAGCCATAACACAAAATGTTCAGGAAATCTGGGACACCATGAAAAGACCTAACTTGGGAATAATAGGAATAGAAGAAGGAGAAGAATACCAGCTCAAAGGCACAAATAATGTTTTCAATAAAACCGTAGAAGAAAACTTTCCTAACTTAAAGAAGGAAATGCCTAGAAAGATACAAGAAGCTTACAGAACACCAAATAGATATGACCCCCCCAAAGTCAGCACGACACGTAATAATCAAGCCACAAAACATACAGAACAAAGAAAAAATTTTAAGAACTGCAAAAGAAAAGGGCCAAAAAAGGCAGAACCATCAGAATGACTATTCAATGGAAACGATGAAAGCTAGAAGGGCTTGGTCAGAAGTTATACAGACGCTAAAAGAGCATGGCAGCAAAACTAGAATACTATACCCTGCAAAATTATCAATCACCATAGATGGAGTAAACAAGATATTTCATGACAAGTCAGACTGAAACAGTATCTATCTACCAATCCAGCCCTCCTAAAAGCTTTAGAGGGAAAACTCCAACCTAAGGAACCCAGATACACCCATGAAACCATAAACATTCAATAACCCCACAGAAGAATACTCCAGAGAAGAGAAATACAAAGTTACCACCATAAATGGCAGGAATTATCTATCAGTGGTCATTAATGTCACTTAATATCAATGGACTCAACTCTCCTATAAAACGACACACACTAACAAGATGGATACAACAACAGAAGTCAGCCTTCTGTTGCCTACAAGAAACACACCTCAACCACAAAGACAGACACAGGCTTAGAGTAAAGGGTTGGGCAAAGATTTTCCAGTCAATTGGTCCTAAGAAACAAGCTGGGGTTGCCATCCTAATATCTAACAAAGTAGACTTTAAGTTAAAAATAATTAAAAGGGACCAAGATGGTCATTATTTATTCATCACAGGAAAAATTGGTCAAGAGAAAATTTCAATCCTGAATATTTATGACCCTAATATAAGGGCAACTACCTATGTAAAAGAAACACTGCTAAAGCTCAAATCCCACATCAATTCTCACACCCTAATAGTGGGAGACTTCAATACCCCACTTTCAACCCTGGATGGGTCAACCAGACAGAGACTCAAGAGAGAAATAAGGAGTCTAAATGAGGTTATGATGCAAATGGATTTCATAGATATCTATAGAAGCTTCCAACGAAATGCAAAGGAATATACATATTTCTCAGCTCCTCATGGAACTTTCTCCAAAATTGACCACATAATTGGTCATAAAGCAAATATCAGCAGATACAAAAAAAATGAAAATAATCCCTTGCAACATATCAGACCACCAGGGCCTAAAGTTAGAGTTCAAGGTCAAAAATCACAGAAGGCCTACCAACTCATGGAAACTAAACATCACTCAGCTGAACCATCTCTTGGTCAAGGAAGAAATTAAGAAAGAAATCAAAGTCTTCCTAGAATTTAGTGAAATGAATCCACAACGTATCCAAACTTGTGGAACACAATGAAAGCAGTCTTAAGAGGAAAATTCATAACACTAGATGCCTATATGAAAAACCTAGAGAAATCTCACACTAGAGACCTAACAGCTCAGCTGAAAGCCTTAGAACAATTAGAAGTAAACTCACCTAGAAGGAGTAGACGGCAGGAAATAATCAAACGTAGAGCTGATATCAATACAATTGAAACAAAAAGAACAATACATAGAATCAATGAATCTAAGAGTTGGTTCTTTGAGAAAGTTAACAAGATAGATAAGCCCTTAGCCAAACTAATCAAACAGAGAGAGATTGTCCAAATCAACAAAATCAGAAATGAAAACCCCCAGGAAATCCAGACAATTATCAGATCATACTTTGAAAATCTGTATTCTACAAAAAATGGAAAACCTAGAAGAAATGGACAGCTTTCTGGACAGGTACCATCTACCAACATTAAATGAAGATCAGATTAATTACCTAAACAGGCCTATAACCCTTAAGGAAATTGAAGCTGTCATTAAAAGCCTCTCCAAAAATAAATGGTCCAGATGGATTCAGTGCAGAATTCTACCAGACATTCAAAGAAGAATTACTACCGTTACTCCTCAAACTATTTCACACAGTAGAAACTGAAGGAATATTGCCAAATTCCTTTTATGAGGCCACAATTACCCTAATACCCAAGCCACTCAAAGACACAACAAAGAAGGAGAATTACAGACCAATTTCCCTCATGAATATTGATGCGAAAATTCTCAACA
>PVIH01030048.1:0-12705 GCA_004025045.1 Sigmodon hispidus
CCTTAAGGAAATTGAAGCTGTCATTAAAAACCTCCCCAAAAATAAAAGCCCTGGTCCAGATGGTTTCAGTGCCGAATTCTACCAGACATTCAAAGAAGAATTACTACTGTTACTCCTCAAAATATTTCACACAGTAGAAACTGAAGGAATATTGCTAAATTCCTTTTATGAGGCCAAAATCACCCTAATACCCAAGCCACTCAAAGACACAACAAAGAAGGAGAATTACAGACCTATTTCCCTCATGAATATTGATGCAAAAATTCTCAACAAAATTTTGGCAAACCGTATACAACAATGCATAAAAGATATTATCCACCATGACCAAGTAGGCTTCATCCCAGAAATGCAGGGCTGGTTCAACATATGAAAAACTGTAAATGTTATCCATCATATTAACAAACTAAAGGAACAAAACCACATGATCATATCCTTAGATGCGGAGAAAGCCTTTGACAAAATCCAACACTCCTTTATGATTAAAGCCCTGGAGAGATCAGGAATAAAGGGAGAATACCTAAATTTAATTAAGGCAATTTACAAGAAGCCGCCAGCCAGTATCCAACTTAATGTAGAAAAACTCAAAGAAATCCCACTACAGTCAGGAACTAGACAAGGATGTCCTCTCTCCCCTTATCTATTCAATATAGTTCTCGAAGTTTTAGCTAAAGCAATAAGGGAACAAAAAGAGATTAAGGGCATACAAATTGGAAAAGAAGAAGTGAAGCTATCTCTATTTGCAGATGGTATGATTGTATACATAAGTGACCCACAAAATTCTTCCAAAGAACTGCTACAGCTGATAAACACCTTCACCAATGTAGCAGGATACAAGATAAACTCAAAGAAATCAGTAGCCCTTCTATACGCTAAAGATAGAAGAGCTGAAAAAGAAATAAGGGAAACATTACCCTTCATAATAGCTGCAAATAGTTTTAAATACCTTGGAGTAACAGCTTGGGATCAGAAACACCCTGGACCGACCCTTCAAACCCCAGTCCATCTATAGGAACACCTGACTGACTCTTGAGGGAGGGGGGACAAAACTGGATTTGGCTGGGAATGAAGACTGATCCAAGCATTATTGGGCCAGTGTGACCATAGGACTGTCTGCTCTCTGCCCAGGGAGGGGATTGGGAGTTGCAGAGAAGAAAAATGATCAGATGTGTTGGGAGGGGGAAGAGACCTTCAATAAGGATATACAGGGATGGAAAAAAAAATCAGAGGGAAAATTCAAAGAAATCAGTAGCCCTCCTATACTCTAATAAATAATAGGGCTGAAAAAGAAATAAGGGAAATATGATCCTTCATAATTGCTTTAAATAGCATTAAAAACCTTGGAATAACTATAACCAAAGAAGTAACAGATCTATTTGACAAAAATTTCAAATCAGTGAAGAAAGAAATTTAAGAGGACAGTGAAAAAGAAAACCTCTCCCATGTTCCTGGATAGGTATAATCAACATTGTAAAAAGGGCAATTCTACCAAAAGCAATATACAGATTAAATGCACTGCCCATCAATATTCCAACACAATATTTTACAGACCTTGAAATAACAATACTCAGCTTCAATTGGAATAACCAGAAAGCCAGGATTAACAAAACAATTTTGGTCAACAAAAGAACCTCAGGAGGCATCACCACCTCTGACTTCAAGCTACAGTAATACTACAGAGTTACAGTAATAAAAACAGCTTGGTACTGGCATAAAAACAGACTTGTGGATCAATGGAATTGAATTGAGGATCCAGACATTAACCCAAAAACCTAGGAACACCTGATCTTTGACACAGAGGCCCAAAATATTCAAGGACAAAAGATAGTATCTTTAACAAATGGTGTTGGCATAGCTGGATGGTAGTGTGTAGAAAAATGCAAATAGATCCACGCTTGTCACCCTGCACAAAACTGAAATCCAGTGGATCAAAGACCTCAACATTAACACAGCCTCTCTGAACTTGATAGAAAAGCAAGTGGTAAATACTCTGCAACAAAATGCCACAGGCAACCTCTTCCTAAATATAACACCAGTGGCACAGACACTAAGACCAACAATCAGTAAGTGGGATCTCCTGAAGCTGAGAAGCTTCTGTATAGCCAAGGACACTGTCACTAGGACAAAACTTAGCCTACAGAATGGGAAAAGATATTTACCAACCCTATGAGTGACAGAGGATTGATCTCTAAAATATATAAAGAACTCAAGTAATTAGATCCCAAAAACTTGAATAACCCAATCAAAAAATGAGGTTCACAACTAAAGAGGCAATTCTCAGCAGAAGAATTATGAAACAACTTAGATGCCCCTCAACTGAAGAATGGATTAACAAACTGTGGTACATCTACACAATGGAGTACTACTCAGTAGTAAGAAAAACATGGTATCCTAAATTTGCAGGCAAATGGATGGATTTAGCGAATATCCTTCTGAGCGTTGTCTCACAAACCCAGAATGATAAGCAGGGTATGTACTCACTCATTAGTGGACTCTAAACAAAAAAGCAAAATGCATGTCCAAGCTACAAACCACAACCACTAAACAGCTCGGGATCTGAAACACCTTGGGCTGACACCTTGGATCGCATTCCCTCTAGAGGAACACCTGATTCAGTGCTGATGTTGGGGTGAAGAACCTGGATCTGCCAGGAGTGGATGCTGATCTGAGTAGTATTGGTACTTTGGGATCTTCTGCCCTTGCTGGGGAGGAAATGGGGAGATGTGGAGAGGAGAGTGTGACTGGAGGGGTGGGAGGGGGAAGGCACCTTGAATAAGGATATACATGGATAGAAAATGTGATTTTATTCATAATAAAAACAATAAAAAAGAAGAAATATCTTCCATGCTCCTGGATAGGTAGAATCAACACAGTAAAAATGTCAATTGTATCAGAAGCAATCTACTGATTCAGTGCAATTCCCATCAAAATTCCAACACAATTATTTTACAGACCTTGAAACAACAATACTAACTTTTATTTGAAATAGCAGAAAAGCCAGGATTGCCAAAATAATTTTGCTCAACAAAAAAACCTCAGGAGGCATCACCCTCCCCGACTTCAAGTTATGCTACAGAGCTGCAGTAATAAAAAGTTTGTTACTGGCATAAAAACAGACTTATGGATAAATGGAATCCAATTGAAGACCCAGATATTAGTCCACAGGTTTATTAATATCTGATTTTTGAGAAAGAAGTAAAAATTATTCAATGACAAATGAGTATCTTCAACAAATTGTGTTGGCATACCTGGATGGCAGTATGCAGAAAAATGCAAATAGATCCAAACTTGTTACCTTGCACAAAACTGAAATCCAAGTGGATCAAATACCTCAACATAAAACCATCTATGCCGTACTTTATAGAAATGAAATTGGGAAATACCCTACAACGTGTTGACACAGGTGACCACTTCCTAAATTTAACACCATTAGCACAGATACTAAGAACAACAATCAATAAGTGGGATCTCTTGAAACTGGGAAGTTTATGTAAGGCAAAGGACACATAAATGATAGCCTACAGAATGGGAAACGATTTCCACCAATCCTACATGTGACAAGACTGATCTCTAAAATATATAGAGAATTCAAGAAACTAGAGCCCCCAAACCCTGAATAACCTAATCAAAAAACGGGGTTCAGAACTAAAAAGGGTATTCTTAGCAGAATTAAAAATGGCTGAAAGACACTTGAAAAATGTCATCAGATAAATGCAAATCAAAACAACTTTGAGATACCACTTTTCACCTGTCAGAATGGCTAAGATTAAAAACACAGATGACAGCCTATGCTGGAAAGGATGCAGATCAAAGGGAACACTCCTCCTCTATTGTTGGGAGTGTAAACTTGTTAAAGCACTCTGGAATGCAGCATGACAATTTCTCAAAAATCTGGGAATCATTCTCCCTAAGGATCCAGCAATACCACTACTGGGCATAAACCCTACAGACACACATTCATACTCCAAAAGCATTAGCTCAGCTATATTCATAGCAGTATTATTCATTATAGCAAGAACATGGAAACAACCTAGATGCTCCTCATCTGAGGAATGGATTAAAACACTGTGGTACATCTACACAATGGAGTACTACTCAGCAGTAAGAAAAAATGATATACTAAAGTTCAAGGCAATTGGATGGATATGGAGAATACCCTCCTGAGTGAGGTCTCACAAACCCATAAGGATAAGTAGGTGATGTATTCTCTTATTAGTGGGCTTTAAGCAAAAATTTTATTTCATTGAAAGATGATAGGTGCAGTATTCAGGAAGCAGAGAGCAAACACATAATTGCACAGGGTTACAGGAGATAAATATTTTTGTTTGAAATATCTATCACACGTTCTTGAATTCAATGTATTTGAAAACTTCTAGAAAGTGAAAAATGTGTAATATATATTATGCTATTGAAAGAGTACTGTGGAACATTCTAGATGACTTTGTAAAAAAGGTATATATAAATGGATGTGTCTGTTGTAGAATAAAAATGTAAAATTTCACTAGATTTGGAATAAGATTTCTATGTTAGATGCCCCTATAATGTTATTTTATTTAATAATGAGATTGTAAGCACCTTTATCATCAAAATTGTGGCTAAGTGTAATCAATAAACTGTGAGGGTTATAATCACAAGTCATTAAGCCACCTGGATTAAGTCACCCCCCCAAAAAAAAACAAAACAAAGAAAGATGATAGGTGAATAAAGTGATTTAGAACACACACAGACACACACACAGACACACAGACATACACACACACACACACACACACACACACACACACACACACACACAGAACCCAAAATAATACCTGACATTTTGCTTTTATAGTGAAATATCTTTCTTCTCTTTCATTATGGCAGTACTTTTGATTTAAGTAATTATTTTTTTGTTAAAGCCACCAGAAATGTAAGTGTTCCTGACATCCCACATGGTCGATCCAGCACGACACCAGGTGGGATGCAAGAATTCACCTGGTGGCAGTTGTAAAGCACTTATGCGAGAGGCATGCTCTCTGGCCCAACATGGTTCCCACAGAGCAAGCTTAACAAAAGGCATGCTCCCAGGCATGGTGATGTAGATCTGTGCCCACCTGCTCTCTTAAACAGAAAGAACAATGCCTGAAGCAGCCACTGCAGCATCCACTACAGCAAAAGCCACAGTGACTGTAGCCCAGTAGCCCACTGCCACCATGGTGACGATTCTGACGGGAAGATGCAGGTTTACCTGGACCTTATCCTGGTACAGCAGGTTGTGGAAGTGGGTGAAAGTGTTCAAGAGCAATGCCAACAACACGAAGAATTTCATCCAGAGCATCGTCTCCACCGTGAAGCTGGCACTGAGTGAGGCAGGAGGCCACACTGGTGGTGGGCGGGAATGGTCGCTTCTACATGACTGAGGCTATCCAGCTTATTGTCTGCATCACACTGCCAATTGGATTGCTCGCTTGGTTATTGGACAGAATGGTATCCTCTGCACTCCTGCTGTATCCTGCATCATATGAAAAAATCAAAACCATTGGTGGGATCATTCTGATGGCTAGTCACAATCCAGGAGGGCCCAATGAAGATTTTGGGATTAAATTCAATATTTCTAATGGGGATCCTGCTTCAGAAGCGATTACTGATAAAATTTTCCAAATCAGCAAGACAATCGAAGAATATGCTATCAACCCTGATTGAAGGTAGATCTCAGTGTTCTAGGAAAGTAGCAGTTTGACCTTGAAAACAAGTTCAAGCCCTTCACAATGGAGATTCTAGACTCTGTGGAAGCCTATGCCACAATGCTGAGAAACATCTTTGGTTTCAGTGCAATGAAGGAGCTATTTTCTGGTCCAAACCAACTGAAAATAAGCATAGACACCATGCAAGAAGTTGGGGAACTTATGTAAAGAAGATTCTCTGTGAAGAACTTGGCACCCCTGCAAACTCAGCAGTGAACTATGTTCTCCCGGAGGACTTTGGATGCCACCACCTTGACCCCAATTTTACCTATGCTGATGACTTGGTGGAGACCATGAAGTCAGGAGAGCATGATTTTGGGGCTGCCTTTGATGGTGACTAGGATCGGAACATGATCCTGGGCAAGCATGAACCTTTCTGACTCTGTGATGGTCATCGTTGCCAACATCATCAGCATTCTGTATTTCCAATAGACTGAGATCCATTGCTTTGCATGCAGGATGCCCACAAGTGGCTCCCTGGACTGGGTAGCAGTGCCACAAAGATCACTTTGTGTGAGACTCCAACTGGCTGGAAGATTTTTGGGAACTTGATGGATGCAAGTATGGGAGGAGAACTTCAGGACTGGTTCCAACCACATTTGAGGGAAAGATGGACTGTGAGGTGTCTTGGCGTGGCTGTCCATTCTGGCCCCTGGCAAGCAGAGTATGGAGGACATCCTCAAAGACCTCTGGCAGAAGATTGGTCAGAACTTCTATACCAGGTATGATTATGAGGATGTGAAAGCTTAGGGTGCAAGTAAAATGATGAAGGACCTGGAGGCCCTGATGTTAGACTGCTTCTTTGCGGGGAAACAGTTCTCATCAGCCAATGATAAAGTCTACACAATGGAGAAAGCTTATAACTTTGAATATAGTGAGCCAGTAGATGGAAGCATTTCAAGAAATCATGGCTTGCTTATTTTTGTAGATGGTTCTCATACCATCTTCAGACTGAGTGGCACCAGAAGTGCAGGGGCCACTATTCAGCTGTATATTGATAGTTATGAGAAGGATCTTGATTGCCAAGATCAATCTGGACCTCCAGATCATGCTGGCTCCCCTGATCTCCATTGCTTTGAAGGTGTCCCACCTCCAGGAGAGGACAGGATGCACTGCACCTAGAAAAATGGTCAGATATGGTATATCCATCCACACCACGTGATTGAAGAGCATGGACAGAAACAGTGTATTCACCTGGGCTTTTTAGGACTTAATTGTTTTACTTCCTACTTGATAAATAACCATTTGTGAGGCACTGCCACTGTATGTGGAGGTGAGAAGGCAGACCTGAAGGCTCACACTCATGTCTGTTCCTTCTCTTGCCCTGCTGAACTGCTGTTATGTGGGCTCTCCTAGCATCAGGTACTGTTTCCACCACAGTGTAAAGGTTTGGAGGCTGAGGGTCTGTAATAAGGCCATCTTCTGTTGGTAGGCTGTGCCCCTGAAATGATATTGAAGTTCCAGATCCACTGTGAAAGTCTCCCCATTTACTGTTTACATGTAATCCAACAGAGTATGTTGAGATGAAAGAAAACGTCAAGCCCCAGAAGGTGGAGAGGCAATACATGGCAGATCAGTCTAATCTCCTAGGCCTCACAGATGACCTGGGAACTGTCACCATAGAAAAAAAGCCTTAGGTGGTCATGGTGAAGGACCCTGGGTTCTAGGGCTTGACCCAGGCATTCAGTTCAGGTATCCAGCAGAGCACCCCCCATGAGAACAAGGAACTAAAGTCTGTCCCAGGAAACAGAGTGACCCAGTCCAGATAGCCGTAATCAACCCATTGTAAAAAGGAGCCCACCATCTGTCCTGTTAAATGGTAAACTCATTGAAGGAATGCCGTGACCTTTAGGATTAAAGGAAGTCAACTCGCTGTGCTTGAGGAAGCACCAGATGGGCTCTCAGATAGTGCGGGAATTCGTTTACCCACCCAAATTCCGAAGAGCACCTGGCCCGACCAGATAGCTGAGCTGAGCTGTGATGACTCCATTTCCCCCTCCCCCGTAGAACTTCCCTTAAAAGGTCTGTAAGCCTTGGGCTCGGGGTCACTAGCTTCCCCTTTTTGCTGGTGACCCACGGGCCTGTGTTCATTAAAGCTTCTTTTTGCTACCCAATATCGGAGTGAAGCTCTCTGTTTTGGGGTGCCGAATCTAACAATGGCAGTGTTGAGGCCTTCAGTTTCTCTCCTCGTGGGCACCAGGAGCCACGTGCTCAGTACTACAGGGGTTTTGAGGGTCTCGCCTCTCTTTTGGGTTGGGAGCTGGGCTGTTCTGGTCTTATCAGATGCCACAACTTAGTTGTATATTTTCAGAGACATCCAAAATCCTTGTGTCATAAGACACATTCCTCTAAAATTCCCTACCTCTGAGTTTTCCATTCCATATTCTCAGAGTGTTCCAGCCTGCTTCTCAGAGCTGAAGCCAAAATAATTACCAGCAAGAGGCTCTGAGGTATTTCACTTCACCTCTCCCTTACCTCACAGACAAACCCTCCAGTTGCTGTTTCTAAAGAATAGCAATACAAGTAAAACAGACCATTTCCCCTACCCCCAGGAAGAAAGGAAAGGAACCAAAAACTATCTTAAGCCTTCCATCTTCCCATCCTCCCAGACGTAGCAAAGTACAATAAGTGTCACTTCCCAAGATTCTCTTACTAAGATTTTTTTCCAAGCTCCAGAAAACAAAATTCATCTCTCCATGACCTAAGTTCCCTGACTAAAAAAAAATGAGCTGCCAAGTCCAGTAGATTGACTGCCAAAAGACACATCTTTGCCCCTGAGACAGCCAGAAGTAGTCTTAAAGAGATCACATGTCGACCCCGCTCATTTCCTCCCCATAAACCTAGCTTTCTTTTTATAATTAACACAAAAGGATGGAAAGTAAGTGTTCCTGACAGGCCCTGCAGTGGACTCAGCATGGTGCTGGGTGAGATGCAAGAATTCACCAGGCAATTAGGGCATGCCCTCCAGCCTGAACAAAGGGCTTGCCTCGAGGCATGGCTATGTAGATCTGTGCTCTCCTGTTCTCTTAAAAAAGAAACAATGTGTAGCAGCTGATCCCTCCTTTCTCCTTCCTTCCTTCCTTCCTTCCTTCCTTCCTTCCTTCCTCCCTCCCTCTCTTCCTCTCTCTCTCTCTCTCTCTCTCTCTCTCTCTCTCTCTCTCTCTCTCCTTCTCTTCTTCAGGTATCCAAACTCCCTAAAATAAACTCTCATTTGGCACCTGGCAGTGAGTGTGTGTCTCTCCTCACGCGCAAAAAACTAACAACAACTAATTAATGTATAACTTTAAAAGTAAGTTAAAATTTTAAAAGCTATTAACATATAGGAGGCCTGCTTAAAATGCTTGTTCATTATGACTGCATGTCAAGAAAATCATTCATTGGTCATAATCCACCATCCACCATGTAGCTTTAGTAGCCATGGAAACAGAATTTTTAAAGTGATTTGCTTCTCTGAAAGGGCAGCACTAGCAATTGGCCTTCACAGAAGAGGAAGAGAAGTATATTACATTTTCCAGGTGTTTTTTTTAGTAATTACTTTTAATTTCACATTATACAAAGTGTCAAAGAGGGCCATTGACATGTGATTAGGTGTATGTAAGTCTGTTGAATATCAAAAGTGTCAGGAAGCCCTATGTGGGACTACAGGGAGTGATTTTTATCTGTGTATATCTGTGAAGTTGAGTGTGTGAATTAGCCTTCCTGTTCTCTTATGTACGAAATGGGCATGATCATTGGATGGATATCCTTAGAGTGTCAGTAATATCATATATACCCATACTCCTGCAGTGTTTAAATGAAGCTCTTACTAAGCCAAGCACAGGAGAGGAGTGGGAAGGATTGTGGGATTCAAGGGTTGGCAAGACATTAATCTGAGCTTAAAGATCTACCTAATATAATTTATTTTTGAAGGTGTTTCCAGTCTTCCTTTTACTTGATTTATGGACATTTTCTATTACTGGGAAGAACATTTGTGACTCTGCCACCTTCCAAATGGATTTTGTTATCCAGAATATGCAAAGGTAAAAACTTTGTTACATGGAGGCTTTCAAATATGGTCTTTATAAAACACATGAATCTACTTCATGGGTTTCAAACATGGGCCGAAACAGATCCTGCCAAGATAGCTCAGCTTTCTGGAATAACAGCAATCCTCATTCTTTTTCCAGTTATGCTTTAAAGAACATTGTTCTTGTAGTCTACTGCCTCAAATCTGCCTAGGCAAGGAAGAATATTTTAAGTGTCAAAAAGCCCTATGTGGGTAGGGTATTATCTAAGACAACATCACTTGAAGGTCTATCTTACTGATACAACTTCCATAGGAGAACAGTTACTGCCTTCATTCAACAAGCATATTCTACAGAGACTGTGGAATGCAGCATAACTGGCAAGAAAGGTTTCCTGTAAAGAGATACAGTTTTTTGGTCCCTGAAATATTCTGCATGGACAGTGGCAATGACATTATCCACATGGCAACTTAGTTAATGATTTTGCTTCCTTCCTTTCTAATAAATGATCATTCCTTAGGTTATAGTTTTTTTCATGAGCAACAGTACATCTAAGGGTTTGAATTGATGAGTGATTTAAATAAGCTTATTTATAAAGTTAATGTAGAGCCTTAGCTTTGTTCAGAGAAGATATTTGAGTAAGTGATGAGCAAATAATGGAAATATCCATGAATGTTTTACATAGAGATTTTAGTTTTCTTTTACTGAGGAGTGAGTTAAGGTTCTTACTCATCTTACGTGATCACTATAACACTGAGCCCAGTTATCTACATTTCTTGACATTCATTCTCAATCTAGATTTAATTATAATATATATAGTTATTGTTTTTTAGTAATAATAACATTTCAGAAAAATATATAAAGAAGTGTACATACTCAATTGATCTACCTAAAGTTTTTTTGCTTTTTATTTGGTGTGTCTTTTATGTTACTATACCTTTATATATATATGTATGTATACATTCACACATATGTATATACATGTATATATGCACATGTATACACATATGCACTATGAATGACATTTTACATAATTAGATATATCATGAAAATTATGTTTTTCATTTTTTTATTTTATTAGACCATATAGATTTGTTCATTTTACAATAGTTATAAGAAGTTTCACCATGTTATTTTATAAGTCATAATTAATTTGAGCATATCTTTGTTTATTACCCTCATTTCCCTTATTCACAATATTTATATATTACAAAAGTAAATAAACATAATTTTAGTATGATATTGCCAACTCTCATGACATTATCAATTCCAAGCACTGAAATTTCTAGTTAACAAATATAAATATTTCAGCATTTGAAGGATAATATATAATTGCTGTTTAAAATATAATACTATTTCTGCTATAGTCATGGATGTCCAGGCTTCTTGTTTTATTGTCTACTGTGTGAAGAATATTAATCTGTACATAGCCTACTTAAACACATCTGTATGACAGCAGGGATAAGCTATGAGAGCTTAGTGCTCTCTAAAACATGACTCATTCTGTTTTCCCAACTTCTCTTGTGCTCTCACTGACTCTGTTCTTCTTTGATGCTATTTTCAGACTTGCCAATATGAAGCATCACATCTTCAAGCTGAGTGGCCTCTTTTGCAGCATGTCAGCTTTGGTATTTGAAATCATCCTTGCAACTAGCCGATGCTGGCGCCAATGGGAGTTTGACAGCAAGGTTGTGAAGTTTTTGTCCATTGGCTTGTGGGAAGCTTATTACCATAAAGAGGTTAACATCTCTGGATCTGTGACCAACTTGCTGGTCCACGTCCCTATTAATTCAACTTGGGCCATATCATCAGAGTTTCAGTATTTACAGATCCTGATTGTGTGGGCCATTTTGATGAATATTATAGTCCTGATTTTTAGTTCAGTGGCTATTAAGATCAGCTTCATGAAAGACCCATTCACTGAGTTGCAGATATTTTGCTACAATATGTCTATCATAATTTTGGGTGTGACCAGCATTTTCACATTTATTGCTGTGAGTTTCAACTACCTGGTAGACATTTATGGACAAACCACTCCTGACTTTCCACCCTACATTCCCGTTAAGAAGGAAGACATTATAAAAAAACACCACACAGCTGTGTTGCCTATAGGGCTCCTGACATCCAACATGTCACTCTTCGGTGTGATTATATTCTTCTATGAGATGAGCTCTATAAAACTGCAAAATAAAATGAAGGCCCAGTGTGCTTCCAAACTGGCTGAGAGAAAGGCCTGAAATGAGCACTCTGGCATTTGCAACATCTGCCAAAAGAATCATTGAAGAAATTGCCTATTCATAGGCTCTAGTTATGCAGAAATCATTTCATTCCAAATAAAATATCAACTTGGTTTCTGGGGTTGTGTCTAAATTTTTATAGCCTCAATTATTGTCAAATACATTTCTTTTGTTTAAATATTTTCACATTTTAAACTCTGCAGGTCATGATTATGTCAGAATACTGCCAATAAGTAGTATCAGGCAAATGAACTGGTGAAATGCAAATTGCTTAAATAAACATTACATAAACAAGGTGAAAGAAGGTTTGTAAGCAATCCAATACCTCAACCACACAAGCTCTCCCCTATTCCTGTGTGGGGTACTCATATTTTTGGAGGGTTGAGATGGACATCTTAGCTTTGGCACTGCTGGAGCATGGGATGATTTCTTAGAGTAGGAAGGCAATGCTGTGCACTGAGAATGCCAGTACCATCTGTAGCCTGTCTCTACTAGAAGGTAGTAGCCATCTCCAATTTTTTTTTCTTCTTTATTTTATATTTAACAAAAAAGTAACATGAATTTAAAATGAGGAAAAGTTAACAATAACTATGAACAGGATAAGAATCATAAGCATGGCATATCAAGGGTGGTAATGCAAATAAGATTGCTACACATAAATTTACTATGTGTTCAGCTTTCCCTCTGAAATTTTTTTCCCATCCCTGTATATCCTCATTCAAGGTCCCTTCCCCCTCCCAACAC